>PITA01003546.1:0-137744 GCA_004023965.1 Spilogale gracilis
CCCTCTCTAGCTGTGTTTCCCTCTGGCAAATAAATAAATAAAATCTTTAAAAAAAAAAAAAAGAAGATGAACCCGGAGACTGCAACCTCGGTCACAGAATTACTGGAAATGAATATAAACAATACGACAGAAATGGAATTCAGGGCAGCAATAGTCTAAGCAATGGTTAATTTAGAAAAGGACATTAGTCTCAAAGTGGAAGACATAGTAACAGAAGTGAAAGCTGAGGTTAGAAAGGCTTTAGATGAGATGCAATCTAATTTAAATATGCTAACAGCCAGAGTAAGTAAAGCTGAAGATTGTATCAGTGATTTAGAAGACAGATGGATTTAGAAGGAGGAGCAAGAGAAGTCTTGGAGCAAACAGCTAAAATCCCAAGAAAACAGAATAAGGGAAATGAATGATGCCATGAAATGCTCCAATATCAGAATTATTGGAATCCCCGAAGGAGTTGAGAGAGAAGCCTAGAAGATATATTGTTGAACAAATCATGGATGAAAATTTCCCAAATCTGGGGAATGAAACAAAGGTTCATGTCCTAGAAGCAGAGAGGACACCCCCGAAGATCAATGAGGCTGGAAAAACTTCCAGACACATAATAGTAAAATTCTCGAATCATAAAACCAAAGAATATGTCTTAAGGGAAGCTAGGAGAAAGCGATCCCTTACCTATAGAGGGAGGACCATCAGAATGACGGCAGATATTTCCACAGAAACCTGGCAAGCCAGAAAGGGCTGGCAAGACATATTCAGGAAGGTACATGACAAAAATATGCAATTAAGGATAATGTATCCAGCAAGGTTGACTTTCAAAAAGGAAGGAGAAATAAAGAGCTTCCAAGACCGCCAAGGTCTAAAAGATTATGCAACCACCAAGCCAGCACTACAAGAAATGCTAAGAGGGGTTCTATAGAGTAGAAACGAACCCAAGAGCGACAGAAAACAAAAATTTACAGAGGTAATCTATAGAAACATGAACTCCACAGGCAACATGATGTCAATACATACGTATCTATCAATAATCACTCTCAATGTGAAGTGCCTAAATGCTCCAATAAAAAGACACAGGGTTGCAGACTGGATAAAAAGACAGGACCCATCCATATGCTGTTTACAAGAGACTCGTCTTGAATCTAAAGACACTTCCAGATTGAAAGTGAGGGGATGGAAGACCATCTTTCATGCCAATGGACCCCAAAAGGAAGCCGGGGTAGCGATTCTCATATCAGACACATTGGATTTTAGTCTAAAGACATTAGGAAGAGTCACAGAAGGACACTACATCATTCTTAAAGGGTCTGTACATCAAGAAGATTTAACAAATGTAAATATTGTAAATATTTATGCCCCAAACATAGGGGCAAACAACTACATAAGCTAACTGTTAAGCAAAATAAAGAATCATATTGATGCGAATACATTAATTGTAGGAGATCTTAACACACCACTCTCAGCAATGGACTAATCATCTAAACAGAAAATCAACAAAGAAACAAGAGCTTTGAATGACAATATGGACCAGATGGATCTCATAGATATATTGAGAATATTTCACCCTAAAACAGCAGAATACTCATTCTTCTCGAGTGCATATGGAACTTTCTCCATAATAGACCACATACTAGGTCACAAATCAGGGCTCAACTGATACCAGAAGATTGAAATTATTCCATGCATATTCTCTGACCACATGCCATGAAACTGGAACTCAACCACCATAAAAAGTTCAGGAGAAAATCAAACACTTGGAAGGTAAAGACGACCCTACTCAAGAATCTGTGGAATAACCAAGAAATCAACGAGGAACTGAAAAACTTCATGGAAACTAATGAGAATGAAGATACATCAACCCAAACCTATGGTATACAGCAAAGGCAGTCCTAAGGGGGAATTCATAGCCATCCAATCCTCACTCAAAAGAATTGAAAAATCCCGAATACAACAACTCTGATTACACCTTAAAGAACTGGAAAAATCAACAAAAAATTAAATCAACCCCCCACACAAGGGGGTTAATAATAACGATTAGAGCAGAGATGAATGAATCAGAAACTAGAGACACAGTAGAACGCATACACGAAACTAGAAGCTGGTTCTTTGAAAGAATCAATAAGATCGATAACCATTGGCCAAACTAATCTAAAAGAAAAGGGAGAAGACCCACATTAATAAAATCATAAATGAAAGGCTAGAGATCACGACTAAAACCAAGGAAATAAAAGCAATCATCAAAAACTACTATCAGCAATTATATGCCAATATGTTTAACAACCTAGAAGAGATGGATACATTCCTAGAAACCTATAAACTACCAAGACTAAAAAAGAACGACATTGGCAATCTGAATAGACTTATATCTAGTAATGAGATTGAAGCAGTGATCAAAAACCTCCCCCAAAACAAGAGTCCAAGCCCCGACTGATTCCCTGGGGAATTCTACCAAACATTCAAGGAAGAATTAACAACTATTCTCCTGAAGCTCTTTCAAAAAATAGAAATGGAAGGAAAACTTCCAGACTCTTTCTATGATGCCAGCATCACTCAAATCCCCACACCAGACAATGACCCCATCAAAAAGGAAAACTTCAGACCAATATCGATGAAGAATACAGATGCCAAGATTCTCAAGAAGATCCTTACTAACAGGATCCAACAATACATTACAAAGATTATCCACCATGACCAGGTGGGTTTTATCCCAGGGATGCAAGGGTGGTTCAACACCCGCAAAACAATCAACGTGATAGAACAAATCAATAAGAGAAGAGAGAAAAACCACATGGTACTCTCAATTGATACAGAAAAGGCATTTGACAAAATACAACATCCGTTCCTGATCAAAACTCTTCAAAGTATAGGGACAGAGGGAACATTTCTCAACCTCATAAAATCTATCTACGAAAAACCCACAGTGAATATCATCCTCAATGGGGAAAAACTGACAGCCTTTCCTCTGAGATCAGGAACAAGGCAAGGATGCCCACTCTCATCACTACTGTTAAAGATAGTGTTAGAAGTCCTAGCAACAGCAATCAGGCAACAGAAAGAAATAAAAGGTATCCAGCTTGACAAAGAGGAAGTAAAACTCTCTCTCTTTGCAAATGACAGGATACTCTATGTGGAAGACCCAAAGGAGTCTACCCCTACCTACTAGAACTCATACAACACTTCGGTAATGTGGCAGCATCCAAAATCAGTGCACAGAAATCAGTTGCATTCTTATACACTAACAATGAAAAACAGAAAGGGAAATCAGAGAATCAATTTAATTTACTATAGCACCAAAAACCATAAGATACTAGGAATTAACCTAACCAAAGAAGGTAGGGATCTATACTCGAGGAACTACAGAATACTCATGAAAGAAATTGAAGAAGACACAAAAAGATGGAAGAGCATTCCATGCTCACGGATCGGAAGAATAAACATTGTCAAAATGTCTATTCTGCCCAGAGAAATCTATACTTTCAATTCCATTCCGATCAAAATTCCACCAGCATTCTTCAAAACGTTGGAACAAACAATCTTAAAATTTATATGGAACCAAAAAAGACCCCGAATCGCTAAGGAATTGCTGAAGAAGAAAAGCAAAGCTGGGGGCATCTCATTACCTGACTTCAGGCTTTATTACAAAGCTGTGATTACCAAGACAGCATGGTACTGGCACAAAAACAGAGAAATAGACCAACGGAACAGAGTGGAGAGCCCACATACGGACCCACAAATCTATGGGCAAATCATCTTTGACAAAGCAGGAAAAAATATCCAGTGGAAAAAAGACAGTCTCTTCAATAAATGGTGTTGGAAAAATTGGACAGCTACGTATAGAAGAATGAAACTAGACCATTCCCTTACACCACACACAGAGGCAAACTCGAAATGGTGAAAGACCTCTACATGAGGCAGGAATCCATCAAAATCCTGGAAGAGAACATAGGCAGTAACCTCTTTGACATGGGCCACAGCAACTTCTTCCAAGACACGTCTCCAAAGGCAAAGGAGACAAAAGCGAAAATGAGCTTCTGGGATTTCATCAAAATAAAAACCTTCTGTACAGCAAAGGAAACAGACAACAAAACAAAGAGACAACCCACAGAATGGGAGAAGATATTTGCAAATGACACTACAGACAAAGGGCTGGTATCCAAGATCTATAAAGAACTACTCAAACTCAACACCCAAAAAAAGGAGGAACACATCAAAAAATGGGCAAGAGACATGAAGAGGCACTTCTCCGTAGAAGATATACAAATGGCTAACAGACACATGAAAAAATGTTCAGCGTCACTAGCTATCAAGGAAATTCAAATCAAAACCACACTGAGATACCACCTTACACCAGTCAGAATGGCCCAAATTAACAAGACAGGAAACAACAAGTGTTGGAGAGGCTGCGGAGAAAGGGGAACTATCTTACACTGTTGGTGGGAATGTAAACTGGTGCAGCTGCTTTGGAAAACAGTGTGGAGATTCCTTAAAAAATGAAACATAGAGCTACCCTATGTCCCTGCAATTGCACTACTGGGAATTTACCCCAAAGATACAGATGTAATGATAAGAAGGGCCATATGTACCCCAATGTTCATCACAGCAATGGCCACAATCGCCAAACTGTGGAAAGAGCCAAGGTGCCCATCAACAGATGAATGGATAAAGAAGATGTGGTACATATATACAATGGAATACTATGCCTCCAACAGAAAGGATGAATATCCAACTTTTGTAGCAACATGGACTGGACTGGAAGAGGTTATGCTGAGTGAAATAAGCCACATTGAGAGAGTCAACTATCACATTGTTTCACTTACTTGTGATGCATTAGGGGTAACCTGGTGGACACTGGGAGAAGGAAAGTAAATGGGAAGTAGGGTAATTCAGGTACAGAAATGAAACAACAGAGACTTTGGACACAGAAATAAACTGAGGGACTTGGAGGGAGGTGTCTGGAGGGATGGGAGAGCCTGTTGGTGGGTACTGGGGGAACCTAAAGTGTGGAGCACTGGGTGTGGGGAATGTGGAATGAATCTTGGAACACTGGAAAATAAAAAACTTAAGTAACAATAAAAAAAATCCTTAGAAGGGAGACATGCAAAAAAAAATAAAGAGAAATAACACCTATTCTCCGTAAGCTATTTCAAAAAATAGAAACAGAAGGAAAACATTCAGACACTTTCTATGAAGCCAGAATTACTCTAATTCCCAAAACAAAGACCACATCAAAAAGGAGAACTTCAAAATTTGGATATTCATCCTTTCTGATGGAAGCGTATACTCTGTTGAATGTAGATGCCAAGATTCTTAACAAGATACTTGCTAATAAGATCCAGTAGTACATTAAAAAGATTATCCACCATGACCAGGTGGGATTTATCCCAGGGATACAAGGGTGGTTCAACACTCACAAATCAATCGATGTGATAGTACAAATCAATAGAAGAAGAAAGAAGAACCACACATTACTGTCCATTGATGCAGAAAATGCATTTCCCAAATACATTTGTTACTGATTAAAACTCTTCATAGTATAGAGATAGAGGGAACATTCCTCAACCTCATAAAATCTATCTATGAAAAACCCAAAGCAAATGTCGTCCTCTGGGAATAACTGACAGCCTTCCCATTGATATCAGAAACAAGACAAGGATGCCCACTCTCACCACTATTGTTCAACATAGTGTTAGAAGACCTGCAACAGCAATCAGACAACAAAAAGAAATAAAAGGTATCCAGCTTGGCAATGAAGAAGTCAAACTCTCTCTCTTTGCAGATGACATGATATGGAAAACCCAAAAAACTCTACCCCCAAACTACTAGAACTCATACAACAATTCAGTTATATGGCAGGATACAAATTAATGCACAGAAATCACCTGTGTTCTTATACACTAACAATGAAAATTTAGAAAGGGAAATCAGAGAATCAGTTCCATTTACTATAACACCAAAAACCATAAGATACCAAGGAATAAACCTAACCAAGGAAGTTAAGGATCTGTACTCAAGGAACTATAGAACACTCCTGATAGAAATTGAAAAAGACACAAAAAGATGGAAGAGCATTCCATACTCATGGATCGGAAGAATAAACATTGTTAAGATGTCTATACTGCCCAGAGCAATCTATACTTTCAATGCCATCCCTATCAAAATTCCACCAACATTTTTCAAAGCGTTGGAACAAACAATCCTAAAATTTGTATGGAAACAATAAAGACCCCGAATCACTAAGCAATTGTTAAAGAAGAAAAACAATGCTGGAGGCATCATGCTACCTGATTTCAAGCTTTATTACAAAGCTGTGATCACCAAGACAGCATAGTACTGGCACAAAAACAGAAAAATAGACCAATGAAACAGAGTCCAGAGTCCAGACATGAACCCACAAATCTATAGTCAAATCATCTTCAACAAAACAGGAAAAAATATCCAGTGGAAAAAAGACAGTCTCTTCCATAAAAGGTCCTGGGAAAACTGGACAGCTACACATAGAAGAATGAAACTAGACCACTCTCTTATGCCATACACAAAGATAAACTTGAAAAAGATGAAAGACCTCAACGTGAGGCAGGAGTCCATCAAAATCCTAGAGCAGAACATAGGCAATTACCTCTTTAACATTGGCCACAGCAACTAATTTCAAGACACATCTTCAAAGGCAAAGGAAACAAAAGCGAAAATGGACATTTGTGACTTCATCAAAATAAAAAGCTTTTGCACAGCAAAGGAAACCGTCAACAAAACAAAGAGGCAACCCACAGAATTGGAGAAGATATTCCTAAATGACACTACAGGCAAAGGGCTGATATCCAAGTTCTATAAAGAACTACTCAAACTCAACACCCAAAAGGAAGATGATCACATCAAAAAAGGGGCAGGAGACATGAAGAGGCACTTCTCCATAGAAGAAATAAAAATGGCTAACAGACACGTGAAAAAATCTTCATCATCTACCTATCAGGGGAATTCAAATCAAAATCACACTGAGATACCAACTTACACCAGTCAGAATGGCCAAAATTGACAAGACAGGAAACAACAAGTGTTGGATAGGCTGCGGAGAAAGGGGAACCCTCTTACACTGTGGGTGAGAATGCAAGTTGGTGCAGCCACTTTGGAAACAGTATGGAAATTCCTTAAAAGACTAAAAATAGGGCTACCCTATGACCCTGCGATTGCACTACTGGGTATTTACCCCAAAGATACAGATGTAGTGAAAAGAAGGCCCATATGTGCCCCAATGTTCATTGCGGCAATGGCCACAATTGCCAAACCGTGGAAAGAGCCAAGGTGCCCTTCAACAGATGAATGGATAAAGAAGATGTGGTACATAAATACATTGGAATATTACACCTCCATCAGAAAGGATGAATACTCAACTTTTGTAGAAAAATGGACCAGATTGGAAGATATGCTGAATGAAATAAGCCACGTAGAGAACGTCAGGTGTCACATGGTTTCTCTTACTTGGTGGTGCATAAGGAATAATATAGAGGACAGTAGAAGAAGGAAAGGAAATGGGAAGTCGGGTAAATCGGGGAGGGAGTTGAAACATAAGAGACTTTGGACTCAGAAACAAACTGAGGGTCTTGGAAGGGGAGGGGTGGGGGGATGGATAAGCCTGGTGGTGGGTATTGAGTGCACGTCCTCCATGAAGCACTGGGTGTGGGGCATAAGCGGTGAATCTTGGAACACTGAAAATAAATAAATTAATCAATTTTATAAAATTCATGAAAAGAAATGAAAATCAAAATACAACTATTCAAAAACTTTGATGTGAAGCAAAAGCAGCCCTCAGAGGGAAGTATATAGCAATACCAGCCTTTCTCAAAAAACAGGAAGAATCTGAAATATATACCCTAACTTTACACCTCAAGAAGCTGGATAAATAACAGCAAATAAAGTCTAAATCCAGCAGGAAAAGAGAATAGTAAAGATTAGAACAAAAAATAATGAAGTAAAAATGAACAGAAGAGTAGAACAAAACAATGGAACTAGGAACTATTTCTTTAAAAAAATTAAGATCAAGAAACCTGTAGCCAGACTTAGTAAAAAGAAAAGGAAAGGACAAAAATAAATAAGATCATAAATGAAAGAGGAAACATCACAAACAACACTGAAGAAATACAATTATAAGAGTATATTAGGAGCAAATATGCCAACAAATTAGGCAATCTGAAAGAAATGGATGCATTCTTAGAAAAATATAAACCATCAAAACTGAAACAGGAAGAAATAGAAAACCTAAAGAGACTAATAACCAGCAAATAATTCGAATCAGTACTCAAAATTTCCCAACAAACAAGAGTCGAAGACCGAATGTCTTGAATAGAATATTTAACATATATTCTTCTCTCTGTCTTTTCTTTTTATTATATTTTATTTATTTATTTGAGAAAGCGAGACAGAGAGCTAATGAGAGACAGCACAAGCAGGGAGGAGAGGGAGAAGTATGTTCCCTGAACAGGGAGTCTGATGTGGTATTTGATCCCAAGACCCTGAAATCATGACCTGAGCCAAAGGCAGATGCTTAATTAAATGAGCTACTCAGGACACTAACAACTATTCTTCTGCAACTGTTTCAAAAATTTTAAATGGAAGGAAAACTTCCAAACTCTTTCTATGAGGTCAACATTACCTCTATCCCCAAGCCAAAGACCCCACCCAAAAGGAGAATTGCAGAACAATATCCCTGATGAACATGGATGCCACAATTCTCATCATGATACTAGCCAATAGGATCCAACAGTAGAGTAAAAGGACTATTCATTCACCTTGACCAGATGGGATTTATTCCTGGGCTGCAAGGATGGTTCAACATCACAAATAGAACAATGTGATACACCACATTAATAAAAGAAAGGACAAGATCCCCTCAATGGATACAGAAAAAAGCATTTAACAAAATATGGCATTCTTTCTTGATTAAAACTCTTCACAGTGTAGGAATAGAGGGAACACACTTCAGCATCATAAAAGCCATATGCCAAAAGCCCAAATGGAATATCATTCTCAATGAGAAAAACATGAGAACTTTTTCCCTAAGTTGAGGAACACAACAGGGATGTCCACTCTCACCACTGCTGTTTAGCATAATACTAGAAGGCCTAGCCTCAAAAATTAGAAAACAAAAAGAAGCAGAGGAATGAATCAATGATACAGAAGACAAAATAAGGGAAAATAATGAAGCTGAAGCAATGTCCACAATAGGCGAGCTGTGGAAGGAGCCTAAATGCCCTTCAATAGATGAATGGATAAAGAAAAAGTGGTGTGTGTGTGTGTGTGTGTGTGTGTGTGTGTGTATAATATAATTTTATGTAATATTATATATAATACATGTAATATCATATATAATAAAATATATATTAATAATTATATTATTATTATTAATATAATTATATTATTATATAATTACGTGTTATATATTATATATTATATTATATATTATATTACATGTATTATATATAATATTACATATATAATATATATTATATAATATATATAATATTACTCAGACATCAGAAAGGATGAATACCCACCATTTCCATTGACATGGAGGGAACTGGAGAGGATTACGCTAAGTGAAATAAGTCAAGCAGAGAAAGACAATTATCATATGGTTTCACTCATATGAAAACCTAAAGAATAGTGTGGAGGGCCACAAGGGAAGGGAGGGGAAACTGAACAGGAATAAATCTGAGAAGGAGACAAACCATGAGAGATTCTTTACTCTGGGAAACAAAGTGAGGATTACAGAGGGGAGGGGGTGGGGGATGGTATAACTAGGTAATGGGTATTAAGGAAAGCAGGTGTTGTGATGAGCACTGGGTGTTATATGCAACTAATGAATTGTTGAACACTACACCAAAAACTAATGATGTACTATATGCTGGCTAATTGAATATAATAAAAAAAGAAAATAATAGAATGCAGCTGAGAAAAGAGAGAAAGAAAAACAATGGATCATGACAGTAGACCCAGGGAATTCATGACTACATAAAGTGTAATAACATTCATATCATAGAAGTCCCCAGTGAATAAGAGACAAGAGGGAACTAATGGCTTATTTGAGGAAATTATAACTAAAAACATCCCTAACCTGAAGAAGGAAACAGACACACATATCCAGGAGGCACAGAGAACTTCCATCAAAACCAACAAAAGCAGATCAACACCAAGACACATCATAGTTAAATTTTCCAACATGTAGAAGTAAAGAAGAGGGAAGGAGTTAAGATGTTAGAGCAGTGGGGGGATCCTAGACTTGTCTTACCCTCAAACACAGCTAGATACATGTCAAATCATTCCAGACAACCAAGAAATCAACCTGAATGTGGAGAAAAAAACTACAGAACTAGAGGGAGAAAAGAAGCTGCATCATGAAAGATAGGAGGTTCAGAGTCATGATTCTGGGGAGAAAAGAATCATGGGTGCTGTGGAGGGGAGGGGGGCTTAATTCTGGAGAGAGGACAAAGAAGGATAGAGAGAGAACAAAGAGAAGGCTGCCTGCAGGGGTTTGTACAGAACAAAACTTCCTCAAAACCACTGCATGTGAAAACTAGAGCAGCTGATTATCACAAGTTTTACAAGCAGCAGAGCCCAAGTTTGAAGCTTTAGAAGTCTTCCCCACCACTAGGTGGAAGCTGGCAGGCATAGTGGTGCTTTGGCAGGGAAGGAGAGCAAAGCCCCAGGAGTGCACAGCCTGGGTTGAAGATCCCTGGGGTTGCACTGTGAAAGACAGTTCTCCTTATTGAAGTGCATTTGGGAGAGGAATATTGGCCTCTCAAGGGACAAGAGAACTGGCAAGCACCAATGTGCTGCCCTGTACACTAGTATGAAAACAGACACTTGGTGAGGGCAACAAAATTGGGTGCTGGCTATTTGCTGAGCTTTACCATAAACTCTGAGCCTCTGCATGGGCATATGACTGGTTTTGGGGGACAAACAAGTACAAGCCACAGCACAGGAAGACCCCCTTCCAGAAGATCAGTGTGGATCAGCACCACACCAAAACCATAAAATTGGAGGTGTGAAAACCAGCCATGCACCTGAGATAAAACACAGGAGTACTGTGCTGAAGACCACAGATTAGGGAAATTAGATACCCCCACCCTGCTCATCAAAACTGACAGAATTCAGTGAGAAATATAGAGCCTCCAGTGGGGCCTGGAGTCATCTACATCAAGTCCCGCCCCCATGAGACCTGCAGGTAAATGTTTACTAGGGCAGATCAGCCTGAGAAACAGCACATCAAGCCTCTCCACTGAATGACCAGCACAAAACCCTGACACACAGAAAGTCTGATGACCACAGATTCTTGCAAAGCATCACCATTAAGGGAAACAGGATCTAGCTTCTTTTAACAGGCAGACAAAAACACATCCATTTAAAACCTGACACAATTTGTACAAGGTCCAAACAATCCTCACAGCTGGCAAGGAGAAACTCTACAGACAACTACCAAGAGGTAAAGAGCAGCTGAAAGAAAACCACAGAGTGCATACTATGAAACACTTCTTGAAGTGCTAGACTCTGGACACTATAGGACCTCTTCTGAATATAGTCATTACACTCAAGAGCAGGAAATATAATAAACTTCCCTAATACACAAAAAACCGTGACCTACACAAAATGACAAGATGGAGGAATTCACCACAAAAGAAAGAACACAAGGAGATCATGGCCAGGGATCTAATCAAAACAATATAAGTAATATTGAACCAAAGTTTAAAACAACAATCATGGAATCGCCAGGGAATTGTTGAAAAAGAAAACCAAAGTTGGGAGCATCACAATGCCTGACTTCAAGGTATATTACAAAGCTGTGATCATCAAGACATCATGATATTGGCACAAAAACGGACATTAGACCAATGGAACAGAATAGGGACTCCAGAAATGTGCCCTCAACTCTATGCTCAACTAATCTTTGACAGATCAGGAAAAATATATCTGATGGAAAAAAGACATTCCCTTCAATAAATAGTGCTTGGAAATTGGAAAGCCAGATGCAAAAGAATGAAGCTGGACCATTCTCTTACACCAGACACAAAGATAAAGTTGAAGTGGATGAAACACCTAAATGTAAGACATCCATCAAAATCCTAGAGGAGAACATAGGCATTAACCTCTTCAAGATTAGCAACAGTGATATCTTTAATATTTGTTTCTAAAGGCAAGGGAAACAAAATACAAAATGAACTATTGGGACTTCAAGATAAAAAGTTTTTACACAGCAAAGGAAACAGTCAACAAAACTAAGAGGCAACCCATGGAATGGGAGAAGATATTTTCAAATGGAATTATATATAAAGGAATAGTATCCAAGATCTATAAGAATGTCTCAAACTCAACATCCAAAAACAAATAATCCAGTCAAGAAATGGGCAGAAGATACAAACAGATTCTTCTCCAATGAAGACATAAAAATGACAACAGGCTCATGTTCAACATCACTAACCATCAGGAAAATACAAATCAAAACCAAGAGATACCACCTTACAGTTGTTATAATGACCAAAATTAATAAGACAGGGAACAACATGTATTGGTGTGGATGTGGAAAAGGGGGAACCATCTTACACTGTTGATGGAAATGCAAGCTGGTACAGCCACTCTGGAAAACACTATGGAGGTTCCTGACGACATTAAAAATAGAGCTTCCCTGTGACCCACATATTGCACTACTAGGTATTTACCCCAAAGATACTAATTAGTGAAAAGAGGCACATGCACCCCAATGTTTATAGCAGCAATGTCCACAATAGCTAAACTGTGGAAGGAGCTGAGATGTCCTTCAACAGAAGAGTGGATAAAGAAGATGTGGTTCATATATATAATGGGATATTACTCAGCCACCAGAAAGGATGAATACCCACCATTTGCATTGGCATGGATGGAACTGGAGGGTATTATGTTAAGTGAAATAAGTCAAGCAGAGAAAGACAATTATCATATGTTTTCACTCATATGTAGAACATAAGGAATAGTGTAGAGGACAACAGGGGAAGGGAAAAGTGAATGGGAAGAAAGCAGAAAAGGAGACATACCATGAGAGACTCCAGAATCCAGGAAACAAACTGAAGGTTACAGAGGGGAGGGGGGTGGGCGAATGAGGTAACAAGGTGATGGGTATTAAGGAGGGCACGAGCTGTGATGAGCAGTAGTGTTATATGCACCTAATGAATTGTTGAACACTTCATCAAAAACTAATGGTGTACTATATGTTGGCTAATTGAACACAATAATAAAAAATCAATTACAATACTTAACACAGTGTAATATTAGCTTCAGGCATACAATACAGTGATTTAACACTTCCATAAAACACCGTGGACTCATCACCACAAGTGCATGTCTTAATGCCCATCACCTATTCAACTCAAACCCCACCTACACTCTAGTAGCCATCAATTTATTCCCACTATCCCACTAGTTATAAGTCTGTTTCTTGGTTTTGTTTCTTGGTTTGTTTATTTTTCCCATTTGCTCTTGTGTGTGTGTATATATATATATATAATCACATCTTCTTTATCCATGCTTCAGTGGATGCACACTTCGGCTCTTTCCATAATTTGGCTATTGAAGATAATGCTGCTAGAAACATTGGGGGGGGAAATATATCATTTCAACTAAGTATTTTTGTTCTCTTTAAGTAAAAACCTAGTAGTGTAATTGAAGGATCATGGGATAGTTCTATTTTTAACTTCTTGAAGAACTTGCATACTGTATCTGAGCTGAGCAACTTTCCATTCCCACCAACAGTGTAAGAGGATTCCTTTTGCTCCACATTCTTTCCAACACTTGTTTCTTTTGTTGATTTTAGCCATTCTGTTTAATGTGAGGTGATATCTCATTGTACTTTTGGTGTATATTTACCTGATGACAGATGCTGAGCATCTTTTCATATGTCTATTGGCTATCTATATGTCTTCTTTGAAAAAATGTCTATTCATGTCTTCTGCCCATTTAAATTGGATTATCCCTTTTTGTGGGTGTTGAGTTGTAGAATTTTTTTTGTATATTTTGGACACTAACCTTATACTGAATATGTCGTTTGCAAATATCCTCAATTCCATAGGTTGTCTTTTAGTTTAGACTGTTTCCTTTGCTCTGCACAAGCCATTTATTTTGATGAAGTCCCAATAGTTTTTCTTTTCTTTCCCTAGCATCAGGAAACATAACTAGGAAGAAGTTACTAGGGCCAATGTCAAAGAGGTTATTTCCTGTGTTCTACTCTAAGATTTTAATGGTTTCCTATCTCACATTTAGGTCTTTAATCCATTTTGAATTCAATTTTGTGTATGCTATATAAAAGTGGTCATTTCATTCTTTTTTCAAAAAAAGATTTTATTTATTTGACAGAGAGAAATACATCCAGAGAGGGAACACAAGCAGGGGGAGTGAGAGAGGGAGAAGCAGGCTTCCTGCCGAGCAGGGAGCCCGATGTGGGGCTCCATCCCGGGTCTCCAGGATCATGACCTGAGCCGAAGGCAGTCGCTCAACCAACTGAGCCACCCATGGCCGCCAGTCATTTCATTCTTTTTGAAGTTTCTCTCTGGTTTTCCCAACACCGTTTGTTAAATAGACTGTCCTTTTCCCATAGAATATTCTTTCCTTCTTTATCAGTGATTAGTTGATCATATAATTATGGGTTTATTTTTGGATTTTCTATTCTGTTCCATTGATCTATATGTCCATTTTTGTGCTAGTACAATATTGTCTTGATCAATATAGCTTTGTAACATAACTTAAAGCCTGGAATTGTGATTCCTCTATTTTGCTTTTCATTTGTAAGATTGCTTTGGCTACTCTGGGTCTTTTGTGGTTACATACAAACTTTAGGATAGTTTGTTGTTCTTGTGTGATAAAGGTTGTTTTATTTGACAGAGATTGTGTTAAAGATGTAGGTTGTTTGGGTAATAAAGACATTTTAATGGTATTCTTCTTATGTCTGAGCATGGAATATTTTTCCATCTCTTTCTGTCATCTTCAATTTCTCTCATCAGTGTTTTATAGATTTCAGAGAAAAGATCTTTAACCACTTTGACTAGGTTTATTTCTCAGCATCATATGGTTTTTGGTGCAATTGTAAATGTGACTGATGCCTTAATTTCTTTTCCAATGCTTCATTATTGTTGTATAGAAATGTAACCAATTTCTGTACATGCATTTTCTTTTCCATAACATTAATGAATTTGTGTATCAATTCTAGGAAATTCTTTGGTGAAGTCTTTTAGATTTTCTATGTAGAGTATCGTGTCATCTGCAAACAGTGAAAGTTCTATTTTTTCCTTCCCAATTTGGATGACTTTTCTATATTTTTGTCTGATTTCTATCACCAGGAATTCCAGTACTATGTTAAATAACAGTGGTAAGAGTGGACATTCCTGTGTTGTTCCTGATTGTAGAAGAAAAACTCAGTTTTTCCCTATCAATGGAATAGATGTCCAGTAGTACAATTGCAGGGTCATAGGGTAGCTATATTTTTAATTTTATAAGGAATCTCCACACTGTTTTCCAAAGTGGCTGTACCAGTTTACATTCCCACCAACAGTATAAAAGGGTTCCCCTTTCTCCGCAGCCTCTCCAACACTTGTTGTTTTCTGTCTTGTTAATTTTGGCCATTCTGACTGGTGTAAGGTGGTATCTGTGTGGTTCTGGGCATTTACCCCAAAGATACAGATGTAGTGAAAACAAGGGCCATACGTACACCAATGTTCATTGCAGCAATGGCCACAATCGCCAAACTGTGGAAAGAGCCAAGGTGCCCATCAACAGATGAATGGATAAAGAAGATGTGGTACATATATACAATGTAATACTACGCCTCCATCAGAAAGGATGAATATCCAACTTTTGTAGCAACATGGACTGGATTGGAAGAGATTATGCTGAGGGAAATAAGCCAAGTAGAGAAAGTCAAGTATCACATGGTTTCACTTACTTGTAGTGCATAAGGAGTAATATAGAGGACAGTAGGAGAAGGAAAGGAAATGGGAAGTAGGGTAATTCAGGGAGAGAAACAAAACATGAGAAACTTTGGACACAAAAACAAACTGAGGGACTTGGAGGGAGGGGGTGGGGGATGGGAGAGCCTGATGGTGGGTACTGGGGACACCTAAAGCATGGAGCACTGGGTGTGCAGCATAAGCAATGAATCTTGGAGCACTGAAAACATAAAACAAATTTAAAGTAAAAAAAAAAAAAAAGAATTTCTGCGTCCACGGGCAACTGGGTGGCTCAGTGGGTTAAAGCCTATACCTTCAGCTCAGGTCATGATCTCAGGGTCCTGGAATCGAGGCCCTCATCGGGCTCTCTGCTCAGCAGGGAACCTGTTTCCTCCACTCTCTCTGCCTCCCTCTCTGCCTACTTGTGATCTCTCACTCTGTCAAATAAATAAAATATTAAAAAATAATTTCGGTGTCCATGTTCATCAGTGATATTGGCCTGTAGTTCTCATTTTTAATGGAGTCTTTTTAAAATATTTTATTTATTTATTTGATAGAGAGAAACACAACAGAGAGGGAATACAAGCAGAGGGAGTGAGAGAGGGAAAAGCAGGCTTCCTGCCAAGCAGGGAGCCTGATGTGGGGCTTGATCCTGGGTCTCTGGGATCATGACCTGAGCTGAAGGCAGTCGCTTAACCAACTAAGGCACCCAGGAGCCCCTTTAATGGAGTCTTTATCTGGTTTTAGTATCAGGGTATGCTGTCCTCACAGAATAACTTTGGAAGTTTTGTTTCCTATTCTATACTTTTGAAATAACTTCAGAAGCATAGGCATTAACTCTCTCTCTCTCTCTCTGTCTCTGTCTCTCTCTCTCTCTCTCTCTCTCTCTCTCTCTATATATATATATATATATATATATATACATATACATATATGTATATAATACTCTATAAAACTCTCTCTATATATATATATGTATATGTATATGTATATATATATATGGTATATATATATTTGGTAGCATTCTCCTGTGAAGCCATCTAGTGCTGGACTTTTGTTTGTTGGGAGCTTTTTGAATAGTGATTCAATTTCATTACTGGTTATCAGTCTGTTTAACTTTCTATTTCTTCCCATTTCAGTTTCGGTATATTTATACCTAAGATTGTATCCATCTTCCACATTGTCCCCTTTGTTGACAGATACTTTTTCATAATACTCTCTTATAATCATTCATATTTCTGTGGTATTGGTTGTTATTTCTCCATTCTTATTTGTGGTTTTATTTGGGTCCTTTTTCTTTTGTTTTTTGATAACTCTGACTAGAGGTTTTTCAAAGAAACAATGGCTCTTTTCATTGATCTATTCTATTGGCTTTTTCTCTATTTCTACATCACTTATTTCTGCTCTAATCTTTTTTCCCCTTCCTTTTGCCAGCTTAAAGCTGTGTTTGCTGTTATATTTCTAGCTCCTCTAGGTGTAAGGTTAAGTCCCTTATATGATGTTATTCCTGTTTCTTAAGGTAGATATTATGTCTATATAATAATATATATTATATATAATATATATATTATATATATTATATATAATATATATGTATATATATATATATATATATAATTTCCCTCTTATGACCACTTTTGCTGCATCCCAAAGGATTTGAATCATTATGTTTTCATTTTCATTTTTCTTTTTTTTTATTTCTTTAACATCCTTGCTTGCCCATTTATTGTTTGGTAGCATTTTGTTAAATGTCCATCTATTTATGGTCTTTCCACATTTTTTCTTCTGGTTTACTTCTAGTTTCACAGTGTTCAGAAAAGTTGCATGGTATGATTTCCATCTTTTTGTATTTCTTGAGGCATGATTTGTGACCTAATATGTGATCAATTCTGGATAATGCTATACATACACTAGAAAAGAGTATGTACTACGTTATTTTAGGGTGGAACAACTGAATACACCTGTTACATTCATCTGACCCAGTGTGTCATCCAAAGCCACTTTCCTAGTTGATTTTCTTTTAGATGATCTTCTCCATGTAACTGGGGTGTTAAAGTCCATAGTATTATTGTATTATTATTAATTACTTCATTTATGTTTTATTGATTATTTTATATATTTGGTTGATCCCATGTTGTGTACACAAGTATTTACAATTGTTAGCTCTTCCTGCTGGATGTCCCTTTTAAGGTTACATACTACCTTTAATTTTCTTTTGTTACAGTCTTTATTTTAAAGCCTATTTTGTTTGATATATTTATTGCTACTCTGTTTTTCATTTCATGTCCATTTGCGTAACAAATATTTGTCCACCTTTTCATTTTCAATCTGCAGGTGTCTTTAGGTCTAAAATGAATCTCTTGTAGGCAGCATGTATATGAATCTTATTTTTTAATATTCTCTAACACTCTAAGTCTTTTGATTCCAGAAGTTAGTATATTTATTAATAACATAAAATGTATTGTTTCAGGGGTACAGATCTGTGACTCGTCAGTCTTACACAATTCACAGCACTCACCGTAGCACATACCCATGCTGATGTCCATAAACCAGCCACGCGATCCCTCCCACCCCCATCCCCTCCAGAATCCCACAGTTTTTTTTTTCTGAGATGAAGAGTCTCTTATGGTTTGTCTTCCTCTTCAATCTCATCTTGTTTCATTTTCCTTCAAATCCCCCCACAACCCCTGCCCTGACCCTCAAAATCCTCATATCATAGAGATCATATGATGATTGTCCTACTCTGATTGACTACACCACATAGTTTAATACCATTTAGTTCCATCCACGTCATCACAAATATCGACATTTCCCTTTTTGATGGCTGTAGAGTATTCCTGTGTGTGTGTGTGTGTGTGTGTGTGTGTGTGTGTGTGTGTGCATTTGTGTAACGCATCTTTATTAACCATTCATCTCTTCCTAGACATCTAAACCCTTCCCATATTTTGGCTACTGTGGATTATGCTGCTATAACATTTAGGTGTAGGTGCCCTTAGGATCCCAATAGTTATAACTTTATAGTAAATACCAAGAAGTGTGCAATTGATGGGTCACACTATAGCTCTATTTTCAGCTTTCTAAGGAACCTCCATACTGTTTTCCAGAGTGCCTGCATGAGCTCCCATTCACACCAAAAATGTAAGAAAGTTCGCTTTCTTCACATCCTCAACAACACATGTCAATTCCCTGACAAAGTTTAGCCAGTATGACTGCAGTAAAGGGGTATGCCACTGCGGTATTCACCTGTATTTCGCTGATACAGAGTGATGTTTAACAGTTTCTCCTGTGTTCCCTTGGCATTTGGATATCCTAACTGCATAAACATCCTTTCATATCTGCTGCCTAATTGTCAATCAGATCATTTCTAACTTGAATATTAAGTGTACTAAGTACCTTGCAGATTTTGAACACTCAGACAACTCCCAATGACTGGCTGTGAGTCCCTCTTTGAGAGCTGACCTGGGAGTGTGTGTGTCCACATCCCTGTGCGAGCGAGTGTGTGGCATGTGTAAGGATGCTCAGTGTATGCACGGTGCATGCCTATGGGTGTGCACGGGTGGCCCTGTGTACCCGAGGGTGCGGTGGGGGCGGGTGCTCATGCATGGGCTGTAGCTCGGCCCGCCTTGGCATGTAGAAGTGGAGGACACAGCTCGCAGGCACACCCTGAAATCTGTATGGGCCTGGGTCACGCAACTGGACGGAGAACAAGGGGAAGGAGGGCGCAACTTGAAGAGGTTCCAGCGGGCTCACGTGCTGACTTGAAGAGCTTCCATAAGGACAGGAACTGCAAGGAAAGGAAAGCCAGGAGGTATTTTGTCGAGTCCTGACTTCCTGATGGGGTTCTACTGCAAAGAACTTCTGGATCGCCTTGCTCAAGGGTGAGCGTGACTGCCACCGCTGGTCCACAGAGTTCAGAAATGGCTGCGGCTCACTCCTGCCTTCTGCTACATCCGTGTCTCCCCCATAACCCAAGGTCAGGGGTGGGAGGTAGATCCGTGGACCATGGGCTCCCCCCAACCCACCCACCCCCCGTCCGAAGCACACCGGGCCCTGCCTGGCACAGCGCCGCCCCTGCCACGCACATCCACCCCCACCTCCTGCACACCTCCCCTCTGGCCCTAGCACACCCATCCCCATTCATCCCCCTCCCACCAAGCCTCCCATTCCCATCCGTACCCCTCACCCCCATCCCACCCCCAGGTCTAGGCTTAGTATAGAAAGTGAAAGGAAAAGAGAGAGACACCATGTCACTACCATCCATCGTGCCAGGGCCGTCCTCGTGGATGCAGTCCAGGCATGCCTCACTGTGGGGGTAGCACACACAGGGGATGACAAGGAGCCCCAGGCTGCAACAAGGAGACACAAGCTACAGACGGCCTCGCCAGGAAAGGGCCCAACTGCCTGGCCAGGCAGCCTCTTGCCAGAGGATCCCTCCTGCGTGCCATCAAGGGTCCTGACCCAGAGGTCGGCCTCTAGGGCCTAAGGAGGGCAAAAGGAGAGGCGGAGCCGCACCTTAAATATGGCATGGGTGCACTCCTCGGGGCCGAAAGAGCCAAAGAGCCCCAACTTTGCACGCAGGGCAAAGAGTGGGCAGGAGGACAGCCCGGGAACCACCACCGTAGGCTTCCAGAGTGGGAGGTGGGGGACACAAGAGGAGAGGGATGAGTTACCCTCCCAGGGTGATAGAGGGATGGCTGTAAGGAGATGCCCCTTGCTCCCCCAATCTACGCGGGCCATCTTCACTTCCACAGGCCACGCAAAGCTTTGTCTGGGGACAGCCACAGGGGCAGAACTGCCAATGAAGAAGTCAAGGTAAGGAACCCAAAGTTGGCAGAGCAAAGTGCAAGCAAGGAAGGAAACCTGGTGGAGGAGGAGAATGAATGGCCCAGGTGGATCGGTGGAAACCAGCAGCGGCCTCCTAGAGCAAGAGACAGTGGAACGATGTCCAGAGAGAGGCCTGTTTTGCCATGCTCCAACACCCTACTGAGGAGTGGGAGGCCAAACACAAAGGGGCAAGGAGGAAGAAAAGGGAACAAGGAAAGGCGGCCATCGGGCCCACTGAGCCTCCTGACACAGTGATTTGCTGTGTGCAAGTGTGGGTGCCTGCCCAGGTCTACCTTCATGAAGCCGTGCATACATGGAGGCGCGTGCACGCGAGTGTGTGTGTGTGTGTGCGTGTGTGTGTTTCTGTGTGTGTCTCGGTGTGTGCCTGCCTCTGTGTGTGTGGAGTGGGGAGAGGGGATGTGCGTGGATGTAGGCGTGTAGGTATGTGCCCGTGTTCGTGAAGGTAAGCATAGGCAGGACTACAGGGAAAGCCGTGGAGGGTTGTGTCCAGAGGTGAGTAAACAGTGATGACCCCAGATGCTGCACAGTGGGCATCCCACCACTTGTTGGTCCGGATCCCAGCCCTTCTTTCTCCCTGCACTTCTGCCAAGGAGTCCTGCTGTGGTTGTGCTGTGTTTGCGCCCTGCCCTTGAATATCTGGGGAAGATCCATCTTGGGCCCTGCTTGGCAGGATGGTGGGCACTTTTAACAGTGTTTGTGGGTTGTCTTCGGTGTGTTTTCTCTTCTCTCACGACTTTCAAAAGTTGGCCTCATTGCTGGAAGAGCCTGGCGAGGAAGAGTGTCCGACACAGAAGAGTCTCCTCCGTTCTGAGAGTCCTGCAGATACTACTCAGTGTTGGAGTGTTGGAATTCCCTGCCCTGCGGGCAGTGGATTTTGCCTCCTCTGGAGCTCCCAAGGGTGTAGGCGCCTAGGAAGGCTTGTCAAAAAGGCCAGGAAGGGAGCCACCTGGGAAACTGTAAAAAGCCTCATGGTCACGTAGTCCAGGCACTGGGTGGCACGGCTCTCAGGGTAGGGCCTTAAACAACCACAGTGAGGTGAGCACTGCTTTGCTTGACATCCCAACCTGCTCTGGATAAAGGCCCTTATCCGTGGTGTTGCAGATCTGCCTGGAAACGCAGCCCTGCCCTGCCTGAGGTGTTTAGTGGTTCCTCACAATCAAGTGGTGTTTATAGGCAGGCGGAGCCCTGTGGAGGAAGGACGACCCCTGCCTCTCCTCCACGGTGGGAGTCCCCATCTTATCTGGGTAAACAGGCCAGGCCCCAGGTTCACAGCCCTTGCTTCAGCGGGCCTGTTCACACATGACCAACTCAGGCAATCCTAATGGCTGGCTGAGAGTCCAGCCCACTTGGGAGCGTGTGTGTCCACATCCCTTTGCAAGCGAATGTGTGGCGTGTGTGAGGATGCTCAATGTGTGCACGGCGCCTGCCTGTGGGTGTGAGCGAGTGGCCCTGTGTACCCGAGGTTGCAGCGGGGCACCTGCTCATGCATGGGCTGTTACTCGGCCCACCTTGTCATATGTATGTGGAGGACACAGCTCGCAGGCACACCCTAAAATCTGGTCACAGCCCTTGCTTGAATGGGCCTGTTCTAACATTTGTTTCATATTGTATAGAGAATGATCTGGGTTTTTTTTTTATTCGTTTTTCACTAATGTATATATTTATATATTTTAGCTTAGTTTTAATTTTTGTATTACTTATAGAAGATATAATATTTTTGGTTTCAATTAGTTTTTGTAATGCACTTTTTGTATAGAGTGTTAGCGTATCAGAATTGAATTATTGTATTTCTGTTATGACTGGGTGTAAAGTTCATGTTTTTATAGGTAACGTGTGTATGCATATGTTGTTGATTATTTTTTATATTGAAAACATTTTTTTTCTTTTTTAAGAAGGATTTGAGTGCAAACAATTAATTTAGGTAACATTTTTTGTCATTTTTATCCCTTCTCTTCATTTTCTTTTTATATAGTCAGAAAAGAACTGAGAGACTATAATGGAGTTTCTTCCTAATATATCATTATCATTTTATGTAGCAATCTGAATACATATAAAATACAAATTATCTGTGTCTAAGGTTACATGTATTTTTCTAATTTCTCTAATGGTTTTCATAGTAGCCCAGTTGTGCAAAGAACCCACATGTCAATGGACAGATAGACTGTCCAACTATGTTACAGGTCCATAAGAAAATATGATGTAACTTACTGAAAAAATATCCTGAGTTTCAATTAAATGATGAATTTGGAGTATAAAATTTTTATTGAAACAAGACAGATGATGAAATGCAAATATTGCACAATTTCAGTTATAATTTCAGTAAGTCATAGAGAAGGAGAGCATGGAATAGTGTTTATTAAATGCTTGCCATTTTTGAAATGTCAAAATGTTCACTGGCTCCAATTTTTTAATAAGTTGTATAAGGTCTAGATGTGTAGTAATAGGGTGTAGTGAAATTGTTTATTGAAAACTTACATAAGTAACATTTTAGAATCTTTTTTTAAAGATTTTATTTATTTACTTGACAGAGAGAGAGAGATCACAAGTAGGCAGAGAGGCAGGCAGAGAGAGAGAGGAGGAAGCAGGCTCCCTGCTGAGCACAGTGCCTGATGTGGGCCTCGATATCATGACCTGAGCCAAAGGCAGAGGCTTTAACCCACTGAACCACCCAGGCGCCCAAATTTTAGGATCTTTTAAAACAGTTTATATAACCATAAATGAACAGATACAAAATGCTAACATGTGAAGTGATGATTTTTGTTAATTTGCATGTTTGTAATAATCATTTCATAATTTATACAAAGGTTACTTGCACACTTTAAACATACAGAACTTCTGTCCAAATAATGAAAAAAACTTGGAAAAATAAAAACAAACACATGAAATATAATGTATCCTATGTGGACACCCCGGACTAATGTCAAGAATTTTTAGCAAATTATATCATCTAATATTTCATTGTCATTATTTTCTCTTGCGACCTATTTGTGAGAACGACATTCCTAACAAAAACTGATATCATTTACATTTAACGTTATAGTCAATTTAATAAGGGTCAGTGGGAAAATTCGTATTAAGTCCTAGATTTTATTGTCTAAAGGCATTCTAGATCCTTTCATTTTTAAACCTGAATATTGATATTTTCCCTTTTCTATTAATCTGTTGTTTTCCTTCATGCAACCAAATGTGTGGTTCGTTTCCACCTCACCATGAGGGTATTTTTGACATATTGTAACACTTAAAAAAATGCAACAGAAATTTGTTTCTCATAGTTATGGAGGCTCGCTAGAAGTCCAACATGAGGGTGTTGGCGGGTTTGAGTTCTAAGGCCTTAATCCTTGGCTTGAAGATGGGTAATGGGCGATTTCCTATGTCCCAAGATGATGGTGTGTTTTTCTGTTTAATTTTTAAAAATTTTAGTTTTTTTTTAAATTTATTTGAGAGAGAGAGACAGCCAGAGAGGGAACACAAGCACAGGGACTGGGAGAGGGAGAAGCAGGCTTTCTGCTGAGCTTGATCTCAGGACCCTGGGATCATGACCTGAACTGAAAGCAAATGTTTTCCAGGCACCCCATGATGATGGTTTTTTTCTGTGTATACACCATGCATGTTGTCTCTGTGTTTACAAATTTCGCTTTTTTAAAAATCTCATTTATTTTCCTTTATTTTTAAATTTATTTTTAAATTTTAAGATTGTATTTATTTATTTATTTGACAGAGATAGAGATATCACAAATAGGCAGAGAGGCAGGCAGAGAAAGAGGGGGAAGCAGGCTCCCCACTGAGCAGAGAGCCCGATGTGGGACTCGGTCCCAGGACCCTGAGATCATGACCTGAGCTGAAGGCAGAGGCTTAACCCTCTGAGCCACCCAGGCATCCCTATTTTTTAATTTTTTAAAAAAGATTTTATTTGGCAGCGCCTGGGTGGCCCAGTCGGTTAAACCTCTGCCTTCAGCTCGGGTCATGATCCCAGAGTCCTGGGATCCAGTCCCACATCAGGCTCACAGGGAGCCTGCTTCTCTCTATCCCCAGCCTGCTGCTCCCCCTGTTTGTATCCTCTTTCTCTCTCTGACAAATAAATAAAATCTTTAAAGAAATAAAAATTAAGATTTTATTTATTTATTTAACAGAAAGAGAGCACAAGTTGGCAGAGTGGTAGGCAGAGGGAGATGGAGAAGCAGCCTCTCTGTTGAGTAGAGAGATGAATGTGGGGCTTGATCTCAGGACCCTGGGATCATGACCTAAGCTGAAGGCAGAAGCTTAACTGACTGAGACACCCAAGTGCCCCTATTTTCCTTTATTAAAATATAGCTAGCATACCTTATGTTAGTTTCAGGTGCACGACATAATTATTCAACAATTGTATACTAATGCTAACCATGATAAGTGTAGTTACCATCTGTCAATAAGCAATGTTATTACAATATTATTGACTATAGTTACTATGATGTACATTTTTTTATCCCTACAACTTATTTAGAATTGCAAGTCTGTACCTTTTAATCCCCTACAACTGTTGTGTTCATCCACCAATCCCCTTTGAAAACCATTAGTTTGTTCTATGTATTTTTGGTATCTGCTTTTGTTTGTCCATTTGTTTTTGTTTTTTACATTCCACATATAAGTGAAATCATATGGTGTTTGTCTTAATCACTGTACTATGCATAATACTCTATTATATAGGTCCATCCATTTTTTTTTTGCAAATGGCAAGATGCCATTCTTCTATGGCTAAGTAATATTCTATTGTATATATGTACACCCCCTCTTTATAATTCATCTATTTGTGGTATAGCCCAGGTTGCTGACATAACTTGGCTATCATACATGATACTGTGATGAACATAGGAATGAATACATTTTCTCAAATAAGTGTTATTTTTTTAATTTGAACCAACAACCAGTACTGAAATTATAGGATCATATGTTGTATGGTGTTTCTATTTTTATTTTTTTAAAACTTTTTAAAATTAATTTTTATTATTTCCATAACCCAATCCCCCATTTTTATTTTTTTTATTTGACAGAGAGAGAGATCACAAGTAGGCAGAGAGAGAGGAGGAAGCAGGCTCCCCACTGAGCAGAGAGCCCGATGCAGGCCTCAATCCCAGGACCCTGAGATCATGACCTGAGCCGAAGTCAGAGGCTTTAACCCATTGAGCCACCCAGGTGCCCTCTATTTTTAATTTTTTAAAGATCTTTTATACTGTTTTCCACAGTGGTTACATCAATTTACATTCTAACAGTGCATCACTGTTCCTGTCTCCACACCCTCATCAACAGTAGTGATTTCTTTTCTTCTTTATTCTATTTTTTTCTGCTGAGTATGGGTTGATCTCTCATTTTGGCTTTGATTTGCAAGTCTCTGATGATTTGTGGTGTTGAGCAACTTTTCATGTGACTGTTGGCCATCTGTATGTCTTCTTTAAGATTTTATTTATTTATTTGACAGAGAGAGATCACAAGCAGGCAGAGAGGCAGGCAGAGAGAGAGGAGGAAGCAGGCTCCCTACTGAGCAGAGAGTCCGATACAGGCCTCAATCCCAGGACCCTGAGATCATGACCTGAGCCAAAGGCAGACGCTTTAACCCACTGAACCACCCAGGTGCCCCTGTATATCTTCTTTAAAAAAGTGCCTATTTAATCCTTTGCCCATTTTTTTAAAAATCTGGGTTTTTTTGTGATTTTGGATATTAATCCCTTATCACATTAATATCATTTGCAAATTTCTTTCCCCATTCAATAGGTTCACTTTTTGCTTTGTTCATAATTTTCTTTGCTGTGCAAAAAGCTTCTTATTTTGGTGTAGTCCCAAATGTTTATATTTGCCTTTGTTTCCTTTGCCAGAGGAGACATCAATAAACATTTTGCCAGGGCTGATGTCAAACAGATTATTGCCTGTTTTCTTTGAAAATATTTATGGTTTCAGCTCTCACATGTTGGGTCTTTAATCCATTTTGTATTTAATTTTACATATGGTATATAATAGTATATAATAAGGTGATCCAGTTTCATTACTATGCATGTAGCCATCCAGCTTTCCCAATAGCATTTGCTGTAGACTGTAACTTCCCCATTGTATATTCATGTCTCTATATTTAACTTTATTTATTTATTTATTTATTTATTTATTTATTTATTTATTTATTTATTAAAGATTTTATTTATTTGACAGAGAGAAACACAGCCAGAGAGGGAACACAAGCAGGGGGGAGTGAGAGAGGGAGAAGCAGGCTTCCCACCGAGCAGGGAGCCCGATGTGGGACTCGATCCCGGGTCTCTGGGATCATGACCTGAGCCGAAGGCAGTCGCTTAACCAACTGAGCCACCCAGGCACCCCTTAACATAACTTATTTAATGTATATACGTGATTTTATTTCTGGATCCTTATCGTTTTTAAGGATTTTATTTATTTGAGAGAGGTGAAGAGAGAGCACGAATAGGAGGGAGGGGCAGAGGGAGATGAAGTAGCTGACTCCCCACTGAGCAGGGAGCCTGAGCTGAAGGCAGATGCTTAACTGACTGAGCCACCCACGGGCCCCTCCTATCCTTTACAATTGATCTATATATCTCTTCTTATGCCAGTACCATAGTATTTCAATTACAATAGCTTTTTTTTACTTTAAATTTATTTTTTCAATGTTCCAAGATTCATTGTCCATGC
Source organism: Spilogale gracilis (assembly GCA_004023965.1). NCBI lineage: Eukaryota > Metazoa > Chordata > Mammalia > Carnivora > Mephitidae > Spilogale > Spilogale gracilis. The sequence continues at coordinate 27,456 of PITA01003546.1, forward strand.
CCCACACCCAGTGCTCCATGAAATAGGTGCCCTCAGTACAATAGCTTTTAAGTATATTTTGAAATCTGGGATTGTTATACTTCCAGCTTTTTTCTTCAAGATTGCTTAGGCTATTCAAGGTCTTTTGTGGTTACATGCAAATTTTACTATTACTTGCCTAGTTTTGTGAAAAATGCCATTGTTATATTTCACTGAGACTCTAGACTGCTTTGAGTAGTACAAACATTAAAAAAAAACTTTTTTACGACTTTATTTATTTATTTGACAGAGGGAAACACAGCTAGAGAGGGAACACAAGCAGAAGGAGTGAGAGAAGGAGAGAAGCAGGATTCCTGTGGAGTAGGAAGCCACATGCCGGGTTTGATTTCAGGACTCCATGATCATGACTTGAGCTGAGGGCAGATGCTTAAAGACTGAGCCACACAGGCTTTGTAAAAATTTTTATTGTGTTATGTTAGTCACCATATACCATTAGTTTTTGATGTAGTTCTCCAAGATTCACTGTTTATGTATAACACCCAGTGCTCCATGCAGTATGTTCCCTCCTTAATACCCACCACCAGGCTCACACATCCCCCACCCCCTCTCCTCTAAAACTGTTTTTTCTCAGAGTCCACAGTCTCTCATGCGTCATCTTCCCCTCCAATTCTCCTCTTCAGTTTTCCTTTCCTTATCCTAATGTCCTTCATGTTACTCCTTATGTTCCACAAGTAAGTGAAACCATATGGTAATTGACTTTCTTTGCTTGATTTATTTCACTCAGCATAATCTCCTTCAGTCCCACCCATGTTAATGCAAAAGTTCGGTACTCGGGGCACCTGGGTGACTCAGTTGATTTGGCAACTCCCTTCAGCTCAGGTCATGATCCCGGAGACCAGGGATCGAGCCCTGCATCGGGCTCCCTGCTCAGCGGGAAGCCTGCTTCTCCTTTTCACTCCCCCTGCTTGTGTTCCCTCTCTCACTGTATTTCTCTCCGTCAAATAAATAAATAAAATCTTTAAAAAAAAGTTTGGTACTCATTCTTTCTGGTGGCTAATATTCCATTGTATATATGGACTACATCTTCTTTATCCATTCATATGTTGAAGGGCACCTTGACTCATTCCACATACTGACTGTGGTGGACATTGCTGCTATGAACACTGGGGTACATATGGCCCTTCTTTTCACTACATCTGTATCTTTTGGGGTAAATACCCAGTAGCGCAATTGCAGGGTCATAGGGTAGCTCTATTTTTAATTTTTTAAGGAATGTCCACACTGTTTTCCAAAGTGGATGTACCAACTTGCATTCACACCAACATTGTAAGAGGCTTCCCCTTTCTCCACATCTTCTCCAACATTTGTTGTTTCCTCACTTGTTAATCTTTGCCATTCTAACTGGTATAAGGTGGTATCCCACTGTGGTTTTGATTTGAATTTGATGATGGCTAATGATGATGAACATTTTTTCATGTGTCTGCTAGCCATTTGTAGGTCTTCATTGTAGAAGTGCCCGTTCATGTCTTTGGCCCATTTTTTGACTTGATTTTCTGTTTTTTGGGTGTTGAGTTCGAGTAGTTCTTTATAGATCTTGGATATCAGCCCTTTGTCTCTAGTGTCATTTGCAAATATCTTCTCACATTCTGTGGGTTGCCTCTTTGTTTTGTTGACTGTATACTTTGCTGTGCAGAAGCTTTTTATCTTGATGAAGTCCCAAAAATTCATTTTCACTTTTTCCCCTTGCCTTTGGAGACATGTCTTGAAGTTGCTGTGGACAATGTCGAAGAGGTTACTGTGTATGTTCTCCTCCAGGATTTTGAAGAATTCTGAGTAGTATAAACATTTTAACAATTTGAATTCTTCTAGTCCATGAACACTGGGTAGCTTTCCACTTATACGTGTTGTCTTCAATTTTTTTTTTATCAGTAATTAGTTTTTAGAGTATTTATTTATTCATTTGTTTATTTATTTATTTATTTTAACTCCATGGTTAAATTTATTCCTAGGAATATTATTCTTCTTGGTACAATTGTAAATGGGATTATTTTCTTATTTATCTTTCTGCAAGTTATGCTTTATTAATGTCTAAAAACACAATAGGGGCACCTAGTTGGCTCAGTCAGTTAAGCACCTGACTCTTGATTTCAGCTTGATCATGGTCTCTGGGTCATGGGATTGAACCCTACATTGGGCTCCACCCTTAGGAGGGAGTCTGCTTGAGGATTCTCTCCCTCTCCCCCATCCACATCCCCCCAAAATAAATCATTAAAGATACAATAGATTACAGTATATTAATTTTATACTCTGCAAATTCACTGAATTTACCAGTTTTAATCCTTTTTTGGTAAAGTCTTCAGAGTTTTCATTATATAGTATCAAGATTTCTGCAAATAGTGAGTGTAACTTCTTACTTACCAAACTTACCAGACTTTTATTTGTCACATTATGTATTATTTTTCATCATTGTAAGTGTACTCTTTAATACCCATCACCTATTTTACCCATCCTCCCAAACACATCACATTTTTTTGTTTTCTTTCAAATTTTTATCTAAATTCCAGTTAGTTAACATAAAGTTTAATATTAGTTTAAAGTGTAGAATTTAGTGGTTCATCACTTACAACACCCCATGTTCATCACAATTGTCTTCTTTAATACCCATCATGCATTTAACCCATTCCCTGCCCAACTCCCATCCAACAACCCTCATCTTATTGTCTTGAGTTGCATGCCTTTTTTATGGCTTTTCTTTCTCTTTTATTTCCCATATGTTCATTTGCTTCTTAAATTCCATAGATGAATGAAATCATATGGTATTTGTCTTTCTATGACTTGTTTGGTTTAACATTATATTGTCTAGCTCTAGCCATGTCCTTATAAATGAACAATTTCATTTTTATGGCTGAATAATATTCTATCATATATACATACACCATTTCTTCTTTATCCATCCATCAACTGATGTACACCTGAGCAGCTTACATAACTTGGCTATTGGAAATAATGCTACTATAAACACAGAGGTGCATGTATCCCATTGAATTAGTAGATGTGTATTAATTGTATAAAATCCCAGGAGTTAGATTACTGTCTCATAAGGTCATTCTATTTTTAATTTTTTAAGAAACCTCAACACTGTTTTCTAAACTGCCTGTACCACCAACAGTGCACAAGTGATCCCTTTCCTCCACATCCTTTGTAAAATCTGTGGTTCCTTTTCTTGTTTTTTAGTCATTCTGGCAGGTGTGAGGTGATATCGCATTGTGCTTTTAATTTGTATTTCCCCAATGATAAATGATGATGAGCATCTTTTTATATGTCTGTTGGCCATCTGGATGTCTTCTTTGTGGAGAAATGTCTGTTGATGTCTTCTGAGGATTTTTAATTGGATTATTTAGGAGGTTTTTGGTGTTGAATATTATCTCCTTATATATTTTGGATATTTCCCCTTTATTAGATATGTCATTTGCAAATATCTCCCCCCATTCAATAAGCTGACTTTTAGTATTTTTGGTTGATTCATTTGCTGTGTTCTTTATTTTAACATAGTCCCAATAGTTTATTTCCTTTTTTCCCCCTTGTCCTCAGAAGACATACACAGAAGGATGCTGCTATGACCAATGTCAGAGAAACTACTCTGTCCTCTTTTAGGATTGTTATGGTTTCAGGTCTCATATTTAGGTCCTCAATACATTTTGAGTTCATTTTGGTTTATAGTATAAGAGAATGGCTCAGTTTCATTATTTTGCATTATTTTGCAGTATTCCCAACACCATTTAATAAAGAGACTATCTTCTCTCCATTGCATATTCTTGCCTCCTTTATTGAAATTTAATTGACCGGGGTGCCTGGGTGGCTGAGTCTTTAAGTGTCTGCCTTTGACTCAGGTCATGATTTTGGGATCCTGGGATTGAGCCCCATGTCAGGCTCCCTGCTCAGCAGGGATCCTGCTTCTTCCTCTCCTCTGCTCCTCCCCCACACACACTCGTATGCTCTTTCTCTTTAAAATAAGTAAAATATTTTTAAAAATTAAAAAATAAATATGAAATTTAATTGACCATGCAATTGTGGGTTTATTTCAGGGTTTTATTCTGTTCCATTGATCTATGTCTCTATTTTTGTGTCACTACCATACTGCTTTAATTTTACAGCTTTGTAGTATAACTTGGAATCTGGAATTGTGAAACCTATAGTTTGTTGGTTGGTTGGTTGGTTTTGTTTTCAAGATTGCTTTGGCCATTCAGTTCTTTCATGATTCCATACAAATTTTGAGATTTTCTGTTGTATTTCTGTGAAAAATGCTGCTGGTATTTTCATAAGGAGTACATTAAATGTGTAGACTCCTTTGGGTAGTAAAGACATTTGACAGTATTTGTTCTTCCAATCCATAAGCACAGAATGTCTTTCCATTTCTCTGTGTCATATTCAATTTCTTTCATTAGAGTTTTATAGTTATCAGTGCACAGAGATTTCAATTCTGGTTAATTATATTCTTAGGTATTTTATTACTTTTGGTACAATTGTAAATGAGATTATTTTCTTAATTTCTTTATCTGCTGCTTTATTAATAGTGTCTAGAAATGTAACAGATTGCTACACAATGATTTTGCATCTTGCAACATTACTAAATTAATTTATCAATTCTAGTAGTTTTGTTATGGGGTCTTTGGGGCTTTTTTATATAGGGTATCATATCATCTGCAAATAGTGAAAGTATTACTATTTCCTTACTGATTTGGATGCCTTTTATTTCTTTTTACTTTCTTATTGCTGTGGTAAGACTGAACATTCTTGTCTTGTTCCTGACCTTAAAGGAAAAGCTCTGTTTTTTCCCATTGAATACGATGTTAGCGCTGTGTTTTTCATATACATCCCTGATTAGGTTGAGGCATGTTCCCTCTAAACCTACTTTGTTGAGGTATTCGTCATGAATGGATGTTGTACTTTCTCTATCGCTTTTTCTGCATCTCTTGAAATGATGGTATCATTTTTATTGCTCTTACTTATAGGATGCATAACATTGATTACTGAACCACCATCCCAGAAATATATCCCACTTGATCATCTTGAATTTTTTTCTAATGAATTGTTGGATTTGTTTTGATAGCATTTTACTGAGACTTTATTGAGAATTTTTGCATTTATGTTCTTCACGGATCTTGGCCAGTAGTTCTCTTTTTATGTGGTCTCTTCATCTGGTTCTGTTATCAGGGTAATTCTGGCCTCATAGAATGGATTTGGAAGCCTTCATTATGCTTCTAAGTTTTGGAAATGTTTTGTAAGAATAGGTATCAACTCTTCCTTAAATGTTTGAATTTCACTGTGAAGATGTCTGGTTGTGGATTTTTGGATTACTGGTTCAATTTCTTTACGGGGAATTGGTCTGTTTGTTTCTGCTTCAGTTTTGGTTGGTTATATATTTCTAGTATTTATGCATTTCTTCAAGGCTGTCCAATTTTTTGGCATATACTTTTCATAATATTCTCCTACAATCTTTGGTATTTCTGTAATGTCAGTTGTTTTTCTCCTCTTTAACTGATGATTTTATTTAAATCCTCTCTTTTTTTGATGAGTGTGGCTAAAGCTTTATCAATTTTGTTGATCATTTTAATAACCAGCTCTTGGTTTCACTGATCCTTTTAAATTATTATTATCATTTTACTCTCTATATCATTTATTTCTGCTTCAGTCTTATTATTTTCATCCTTCTCCTAGTTTGGGCTTTTGTTTGTTGTTCCTTTTGTAGCTCCTTTAGGTTAAGTTTAAATCATTTAAATAAATACTTAACCTGCTTCTTGAGGTTAACCTATATTTGCTATAAATCTACCCCTCAGAACTGCTTTTCTTGCCTCATAAAAGCATTTGATCATTGTATTTTCATTTTCAATTCTCTCCATGTAACTTTTCTTTCATTTCTAATTTCTTGATTTTTCCATTCATTGTGTAGTAACATCTTATTTAACCTCCATATATTTGAATTCTTTCCAGTGTTTTTCTTGTAGTTGATTCCTAGCTTCATAACATTGTGGTCTGAAAAGATGCATGGTATGACTTCAATATTTTTTTAACTTGTTGAAACTTTCTTTGTGGTCTAATATGTGATCTAATCTGAAGAATATTCCATGTGCACTTGAAAAGAATGTATATTCCACTGGTTTAGGACAGATGTTCTGAATACATTTAAGTCCATCTGGTCTGATGTGTCATTCAAAGCAACTGTTTCCTTGTTGGTTTTCCATTGGGATGATCAGTTTATTTAAATGAAGTGTTAAAATATGCTATTATCCTTGTATTACTATGAATTAGTGCCTTTATGATTGCTATTAACTATTTTATGTATTTTGCTTTTCCCATGTTTGCTGCATAAATCTTTAATTGTTGTATGTGCTTTTTGGATTTTTCCCTTTATTACTATATAGGGCCCATCTTTGTCTATTCTTAAAATCTTTGTTTTAAAGTCTATTTTGTCCAATACAAGTATTGATACCATGGCTTTCTTTTCACATCCATTTGTATGATAAATTATTCTCTATCCCCTTACTTTCAGTCTGCAGGTGCATTTATCACTAAAATGAGTCTTGTATAGGCAGCATAGATCTAGGTGGGTCTTGTTTTTTATCCATTCTGATAACCTGTCCTTTGACTGGAGCATTTAGTCCACTTAATTTCAGAGTGATTATTGAAAGATATGAATTTAGTTCCACTGGGTTACCCGTAAAGTTGGTGTTTCTGGAGATTTTCTCTGTTCCTTTCTAATTTGTTGCTTTTGGTCTCCCCCCCCCAATTAAAGAGTCCCTTTTAATATTTCTTGCAGGGCTGGTTAAGTGGTTACAAACTCCTTTGTTTTTTGTTTGTCTGGGAAACTCTAATTCTCCTTCTATGATGAATGACAGCTTTGCTGTATAAAGTATTCTTGGCTGCAGAGTTTTCACATTTAGCATTTTGAATAAACGCTGCCACTCCCTTCTGGCCTGCTATGTTTCTGTGGACATCTACTGCAAACTTTATCTGCCTTCCTCTGTAGACTAATGACTTTTTTCACCTTTTGGCTTTCAAGAATCTTTTCTTGTCTATGTTTTTTCTCTCAGTACTCACATTGATTTCCTAGGTGTTAAGAATGATTTGATATTTACCTAGCTGTGTTCAAGGAATGAGGGAAGCATAAGGTCCTCCTACAATTTGTTGGAATATAGTTTTTCATAATAATCTCTTATAACTGTTTGTATTTCTGTGGTGTTGTTGTTATTTCTCTGCTCTCATTTGTGATTTTATTTCTTTGGGTCCTTTCTCTTTCCTCTGATGTATCTGACTAGGGGTTATCAATTTTATTGAGTTTTTCAAAGAATTATCTCCCGCTTTATTTGATTTATTCCACTTTTTTTTTTTTTTAGTTTTTCTATCACTTATGTCTGCTCTCTTCTTTATTATTTCCTTTCTTCTGGCTTTGAGCTTCATTTATTGTTCTTTTTATAGTTCCTTTATGTGTAAATTTAGGCTGTTTGAGATTTTTCTTGCTTCTTAAGATAAGGTGTATTGCTATATACTTCCCTATTAACACTGCTTTGCCTGTATCCAAAACTTTTTGGAGAATTGTCCAATGTTGTTTTTATTTTCTTTTTGATTTCCTGGTTGATTTGTTTCATTGTTTAGTAGCATGTTGTTTAACATCTGTGTATTTGTGGTCTTTTCAGATTTTTGCTTGTGGTTGACTTCAAGCTTCATAGTATTATAGTGAGAAAATATGCATGGTATGAACTCTATTTATTTATACCTGTTGAGGCCTGATTTGTGACCTAGTATTTGATCAATCCTGGAGAATACCCCATGGTCACTCAAAAAATGTGTATTCTGCTGCTTTAGGATGAGATGTTCTGAATATATCTGTTAAGTGATCCACTGTGTCACTCAAAGCTGTTGTTTCCTTGTTGATTTCCTGCTTCAATCATCTGTTCACTGCTGTAAGTGGGGTTTTAAAGTCCCCTCTTTTGTATTATTAATAATTATTTCCTTTATGTGTGTTGTTAATTGATTTATATATTTGGGTAGTCCCACGTTGGTGGCATAAATATTTACAATTGTTTGTTCTTGTTGGATAAACCACTTTATTATGATATAGTGCTGTTCTTCATCTCTTACACAGTCTTTGATTCAAATATATTCTGTGTGATATAAGTATGGGTGCCCTGGCTTTCTTTTGACATCCATTATCAAGACAAATCTAACTTCCAATCTGCAAGATTCTTTACATCTAAAATGAGTCTCTTCTAGGCAGCATATAGACTGGTCTTGTTGGGTTTCTTTTTTTAGCCATTTTGTCACCATAAGTGTTTTAATTGGTGTATTTAGTCCATTTACATTCAAAATAATTATTGATAATTATTTATTGCCACTGTGGTACTTTTGTTGTTTTTATAGTTCTCTGATCCTTTCTTTAGTAGGTTTCATGGTTTGTTGCCTTTCTTTAGTGATATACTTGGAGTATATTCTCTTTATTATTTTATATACATTACTATTTTTTGATTTCTAGTTACCAATAGGTTTGTATATAACATCTTCTGAATATAATAACCTATATTAAATTAATGGTCGCTTATGTTTGAACCACTCTTTACTCCTCTTCCCTTCATGTTTAAGTATATGGTGTCACATTTTACATCCTTATATTTTGTGATTCTTCTGATTGATTTTTACAGATATTACTGGTTTTGTGTTTACTACTTTTCATACTCTTACCTATGGTCTTTCCATTCAAAGAGTCCTCTTTAATATTTCTTGTGCAGCTGGTTAAGTGGTCATAAACTTCTTTACCTTTGTCTGAGAGAAACTCTTTATCACTACTTCTATCCTGAGTGATAGCCTTGGTGTATAGAATATTCATGGCTACAGATTTTCACTTTATAGCACTTTGAATATGTCATTCTGTTTCTTTCTGGCCTGCAAAGTTTCTGCTGTAAAATACAATGATATCTTTATGTGGTTTCCCTTGTATGTAACTGTCTATCTTCCTTTTGTTGTTTTTGAAATTCTCCCATTTTCACTGGTTTGCCATTTTTATTACTATGTGTCTTGACGTGTACCTTCTTGGATTGAATTTCTTGGGGGTTTTATGTGCCTCCTAAATCTGGATCTCTGTTTTATTCCCAACATTCAAGTTGTTTTCAACTATTATTAAGAACACCTTTTGGGGCACCTGGGTGGCTCAGTTGGTTGGGCGACTGCCTTCGGCTCGGGTCATGATCCCGGAGAACTGGGATCGAGTCCCACATTGGGCTCCCTGCTCAGCAGGAAGCCTGCTTCTCCCTCTCTCACTCCCTCTGCTTGTGTTCCCTCTCTGGCTGTGTTTCTCTCTGTCAAATAAATAAAATCTTAAAAAAAAAAAGAACACCTTTTGCCCCCCCCTTCTCTTTCTTCTCTTTTGGGAACTCTATAATGAGAATGCTACTGCTTTTGATGCAGTCATTGAGGTATCTAAGTCTATTCTCATTATGCTGTATTTGTTTGTCTTTCACCTGTTCACCTTGATAACTTTCCATTACTCTATCCTTCAGGTCACTTGTAAGTTCCTCTCCTTCCTATAGTCTACTATTTATTTCATCTATTGTATTTTATATGTCATTTATGGAGTTCTTAATTTCTGATGTTATTTTTTTACTTTAAATTTATTTTATTTTTTCAGTGTTCCAAAATTCATTGTTTATGCCCCACACCCAGTGCTCCATGCAATACATGCCCTCAGTACCTACCACCAGGCCCTCCCATCTCTCCCACCCCCTTCCCTCCAAGTCTCTCAGTTTGTTTCTGTGTCCAAAGTCTCATGTTTCATTTCTCTCCCCAAATTACCCTACTTTCCATTTCCTTTCCTTCTCCTACTGTCCTCGATATTACCCCTTATGCACTACATGTAAGTGAAACCATGTGATACTTGACTTTCTCTACTTGGCTTATTTCACTCAGCATAATCTCTTCCAATCCAGTCCATGTTGCTACAAAAGTTGGATATCCATCCATTCTGATGGAGGTGTAGTATTCCATTGTAGATATGTACCACATCTTCTTTATCCATTCCTGATGTTATTTTTTAATATCTTTATCAAGGGTCTCACTGATGTCCTCCACCCTTTTCTGAAGTCCAGTGAGTATCTTAATGATCATTACTTTAAATCCTTTATCAGGCATATTATTTTTATCTGCTTCACTTTGGTCTCTTGCTGTGGTTCTGTCCTGTTGTTTAATTTGGGACATACCCTTCTGTCTCATTTTTTCTTACCCTCTGTATGTGTTTCTGTGTGTTAGGAAGTCAGATATGTCTCCTGTTCTTGAGGGTAATGCCCCTATGAAGAAGAGGTCTTATAATGCCCTGTAGTGCATATGCCTTGTTTCCCAGAACATAGAACTTCACAGGCTGTATATGTGTTGCATGTGCCCTACAGTTGTGTCCTGTCCACTTTCTCCTTTAGTCCAATCATATACAGAGGCTCTCTTTGCCTGTTGTGGTTTGGTCCCAGGGCAGTGTGGGGCATGCAGTTTTAACAAGGTGCACTCTGATGCTTGCAAAATGAGATCTCATATCACCCCCAGAACTTGGGCCATGCTGGGTTCATCCAGAAATTATGCAAATCGGGTACAGCACACAATTTTATCTATGTGCACCTCAAGCTTCTACATGGCCTAATACTGCTGCTGCTGCTACTACCACAAGGACTAAAGCCCCATAAAACATGTGGGTTGGGAGACATGGTGTTGACAAGGTCTGCACTGGTCTTCTGGTTAAAGGACTTGTAGCAACATGATTGAAGGAAAGGTGACTGGGAAGAGCATGTCCATCACAGTGCAAGGTACAGGGATAGATGTAACCAAATTAGGTAGTGATGGTGCCAGGCTGGTTTTTGCTGGTGGCAGTGTATTTATACTGGGGAATGTGGGAGGGAGATGACATCTCCTAGCTTCTTTGTTTCCTGCAGAAGTCCATCAGCAATCCCCATCTCTCCAGGACAGAGTCTAAGTTTAGTAAATAACTCTCCTTCGGTATTTCCCAGTTGTTTTTCAAACAGCAGTTTCTAGGTTGGCCCTTTAGGGTCTGTTTGTTGTGCTCTGTAAGGGTAGAGGCACAACTTCCTCTTGTCCTGCCTGCTTTCACAGAGCTAATCCCACTGATTTTTAAAATTCTAGGCTTTTAAGTCCTGCTGGTTTTAAGAACTCATGAAATTTGGTCCTTCTCAATTTCAAAGCCAAGTGTTGTGGGAATTCCTCTTCCCAGTGTGGACTCCACGAGATAGTCTATATCTTTCCTCTTTTGAGGTCCAAGGCTCCCTCCCTCTGCAGATGGCCAAGGGCCATTTTGCACAAAAACCATGTCTCCAACTCTCCTGCCTTCCTTGATGTTGCCTCTTTACCTTTCACTGCAGTGTTTATTCTGCCAGTGCACTTCTGTTTTATAGGTTATTTACACTTGAGTGTTATCTAGTTGTATCCATGGGACAAGGTAAGCTCAGGGTCCCACTACTCTAACATCTCATGCTCCACCTCTATAATAGTCTATGTTAAGCTGATGGTCACTTAAGTTCAAACACATTCTAAAAGTAATGCATTTATACTCCTCTCTACAGTTTTTCATGTATATATTTTATATATTTTTCAAAAATTTTGTGACTCTGAAGTATTTTTTGATATAATTAATTTTAATGCTTTTGTTTTTTACCTTCACACTAGTTTTATAAGTGAGTAAACTAATATTTTCTTTGTATGCTTTTACTCATAACCTTTTTTTCTTTTAAATATGATGTTTCCCTTTTCCCACTTAATGAATGCCTTTAAAAATAAATACTGAAGTGCCTTTAATATTCTTTTCTAAAACAGATTCAGTGGGGATAAACTTCATTAGCTTTTGGTTGGGAAATTATCTCTCCTTCAGGTGTGAATGTAACTTTGGTTGGTAGGGTGTTATTAGTTGTAGGTTTTTCTCCTTGCATTTTGAATATATCATGTTACTGCCTTCCCATGAACAAAGTTGTCATTGTATAAATCACCTGATAGCCTTCTGGTGTTTATCTTTTATGTAACCAGTTGATTTTCTCCTTGCTACTATTCCTCTTGCTCTCTTTATCTTTAATCATTGACATTTTAATTATTATGTGTCTTGTGTGGACATCCTTCCATTCACTACATTTAGAGATATACATGCTTCCTAGACCTGCATCTCATGTTTTTTTCCCCAGATTATGCAAGTTTTCAGCCATTATTTCTCCAAATAAGTTTTCTGCCCCCATTCAATCTCACTTCTCCTTCTGGAACACAAATAATTAGAATATTAATACACTTGATACTGTCTCAGGAGGCCCTTAATCCTTCCTCTTCTTAAATATTTTTAAACATTTTTTTTTGCTATTCAGTTTGGTCCTTTCCAGAGCTCTCTCTTATAGATTACTGGTCTGTACTTCTTTATATATGCTATCAATTCCACATATATTCTTTTTTCATTCCAGATATGATATTCTTCAACTGATTGGTTCTTTTTAATACTTCCTATTGCTTTTTGAAGTTCTCACTGAGTTCATCCACTCCTCTCTCCAGTCCAGTGACCATTTTTATGACCATTACTTTAAACCATTTTTTAGAGATAATTTAACTCCATTTCATTTAGTTATTTTCTAAAATTGTGTCTCATGCTCTCAAGAGCACATTTCCTATATCACCTCATTTTATTTGACTTTGCTTCTTTCCATTAATTACAAGGATAGACTATTTCTCCTAGTCTTGAAGGATCGGCCTTGTGTAGACAGTGTTGGTTTAGCAACTTTTGTTTTGTTTTTTAAAGATTTTATTTATTTGACAGAGAGAGATAGTGACAGAAGGAACACAAGCAGGGAGAGTGGGAGAGTGAGAAGCAGGCTTCCTGCCAAGCAGGCAGCCTGATAAGGGGCTCGATCACAGGACCCTGGCATCACGACCTGAATCAAAGGAAGACACTTAACAACAGAGTCACCCAGGTGCCCGGATGACTCAGTTGGTTTAGCAGCCTTTGTTGCCTCGCTGGAACTGTAGAAGGCACAAGTGAGATGACACGGAAAATTTCACTCCCACTGGTGGGATGGCTAGAGGTGAACTGGGTGCAGGCTAGAAGGTCCTAGGTAACTCCATAAAAAGGGCTTCTTGATAGGACAGGTGAAGCTAGAAGGGCTGTTGTCAGGGAGTCTCTTGGCATTTTGTGCAGGTTTGCTTTGGCAGAGCAGCTGGAGCTGAAGCAGGTATAAGCTGGGGGTTCCCAGTGCCTTTAGTGCAGGGAGCACTTTGGCAAGACATTTGGATCCGAAGTGGGTGTGGGCTTGGGGTGTCCTGGGGTGATGTGCTCCTGTGTTGCCTTGATTAAATGGCTTGAGCTATAGTGGGCACTGTCCAGGAATGTCCTCATGCACAGAATGGTCAGGCAACCTGGGTGGGTTAACTGGAGATTGGGGAGGTGGTGGGGGCTGTCTTGGGGGATGACTGTGGCTACTGTGAGCTAGGGGTACAGGGCTCACCAAGGCAGCCAGCTTGTTAGGTTGTCTTTAATTACACTTCTCCTGTCTGCATTATCAAGGTGGCATTCACCAGCCCAAGACTGCACTGTTCCCACAGTGCTTCTAGGGTTGCTTCCTTTATTTGTTAGTTGTTCTTTTAAATCACACTTTTTTGGTGAAAAATGGTTTGGGTAAGAAATCTGGGGAATCATTAAAACATTAGGCCAGTGAGGGTGCCCAGATTGTTTTTGTCTTTGCTATCTAGGTAAAGGGGGAGTGCTCACCAGCCATTCTGATTCCAGAAAGCATTCCACAGGTTCCCCAGCATTTTGCAGGTACTGAAGGGCTGCATATTTTAAATTCTAGTTGCCCCCATGGAATGGGAGAAGATATTCACAAATGACACTGCAGACAAAAGGCTGATATGCAAGATATATAAAGAACTCCACAAACTCAACAACCAAAAAAAAAAAAAAAAAAAGAAGATGAGCACATCAAAAAACATCAAAAAAGGGCAGGAGACATGAAGAGGCACTTCTCCATAGAAGACATACAAATAGCTAACAGACAACACATGAAAAATATTTGTCATCATTAGCTATCAGGGAAATTCAAATCACAACCACATTGAGATACCACCTTATGCCAATTAGAATGGCCAAAATTAACAGGACAGGAAACAAGAAGTATTGGAGAGGCTGCGGAGAAAGGGGAAACTCTTACACTGTTGGTGGGAATGCAAGTCGGTGCAGCCATTTTGGAAAATAGTGTGGAGAGTCCTTAAAAAATTAGAAATAGAGGTACCCTATGACCTGCAATTGCACTACTGGATGTTTACCCCAGAGATACAGATGTAGTGAAAAGAAGGGCCATATGTACCCCAATGTTTATAAAAGCAATGGCCACAATCGCCAAACTGTGGAAAGAGCCAAGGTGCCCTTCAACAGATGAATGCATAAAGAAGGTATGGTCCATATATACAATGGAATATTATGCCTCCATCAGAAAGAATGAACACCCAGCTTTTGTAGCAACATGGACTGGATTAGAGGAGATTATGCTGAGTGAAATAAACCATGCAGAGAAACTCAAATATCATATGGTTTCACTTACTTGTGGAGCATAAGGAATAACATAGAAAACAGTAGGAAAAGGAAAGGAAATGAGAACTGGGGTAAATCAGGGAATGAAACATGAGATGTTTTGGACTCAAAAACAACCTGAGGGTCTTCGAAGGGAGGGGGTTAAGAGATGGGTGAGCCTGGTGGTGAGTATTGAGGGCACAAACTGCATGGAGCACTGGGTGTGGGGCATAAATAAAGAATCCTGTAACACTGAAAAAATAAAATAATGAAATAAAAAATAAATTCTAATTGCCCTTTTAAACCATAGCTTGTTTTTCCCCTGTAACCTAAGGTAGAGAATCTGCTCCAAGCCTGTCAGAGTTATACCTCCAAGGTGCAGTTCATAGAACTGGGGACAGGATAATTTCCTTGTGTCTGTCTCTTCTGCCATCATCTATGTAGTCCCTCTATCTTTTGTTGTGGAGAAGTTGTTCAGTCAGCCTGCAGTTCTTCTGGAGGAATTGCTCTCTGTGCAGGTGATTCTATCTGTGGAGATGAGTTCAGGGTCTTCCGATGTTGCATTCTTGGATCCTGCCCCAAATTATCTCTTCTTATAAAGACTAACATATTTTAACACTTCTTTTAAAGGTTTTATTTAAATTCGAGTTAGTTAATTAGCAATGCAATAATAGTTTTAGGCATACAAAATTGTGATTCAGTACTTCCATACAACACTTGGTTCTCATCACAAGTACAATCCTTAATCCCCAACACCTATCTAACCCATCCCCTCTTGAAACCATCAGTTTGTAATCTATGGTTAAGAGTCTATTTCTTCATTTGCTTATCTCTTTTTTCTCTTTTTTTTTTTGTTTCTTGAATTCTACATATAAGTGAAATCATATGGTATTTGTCTTTACCTGACTCACTTATTTCACTTACCACAATACTCTATCTAGGTCTCCATGATACCACTGCACATAATGGCAAGGTTTCATTAATTTTTATGGTTGAGTAATATCCAATTCTATATACATATATATCACTTCTTTCAATATCCAATTATATATACATATATAATAATTTATTTTATTATTATTGTGTTATGTTAGACATTACATCATTACACACATTACATCATTAGCTTTTGATGTAGTGTTCCATGATTCATTGTTTGTACATAACACCCAGTGCCCTCCTTAATACTCATCACTGGGCTAACCCATCCCCCCACCCCCTCCCCTCTAAAACCCTCAGTATGTTTCCCAGAGTCCATATTCTCTCATGGTTCGTGTCCCCCTCTGATTCCCCCCTCATTTTTCCCTTCCTTCTCCTAATGTCCTCCATGGTATTCCTTATGTTTCACAAATAAGTCAAACCATATGGTAACTGACTCTCTCTACTTATCTTATTTCACTTAGAATAATCTCCTCCAGTTCCATCCATGTTGATAGAAAATTAATATTCCATTGTATATATGGACCACATCATCTTTATCCATTCACCTGTTGAAGGGCATCTAGGCTCTTTCCAGTTTGGTTATTGTGGATATATCTATGAATATTGGGGTGCATGTGGCCCTTCTTTTCATTACATCTGTGTCTTTGGGGTAAATACCCAGTAGTGCAATTGCCAGGTCATAGGGTAGCTCTATTTTTCACTTTTTGAGGAACCTCCACACTGTTTTCCAAAGTGGTTGCATGAACTTGCATTCCCACCAACAGTATAAGAGGGTTCCCCTTTCTCCACACCCTCTCCAACATTTGTTACTTCTTGCTTGTCAATTTTTGCCATTCTAACTGGTGTAACATGGTATTTCATTGTAGTATTGATTTGAATTTCCTTGATGGTTAATGATGATGAACATTTTTCCATGTGTCTGCTAGCCATTTGTATGTCTTCATTGGAGAAGTGTCTGTTCATGTCTTCTGGCCAATTTTTGACTTATTTGTTTTTTTCGGTGCTGAGTTTGAGAAGTTCTATCTTGGATAGCAGCCCTTTGTCTGTAGTGTCATTTGTAAATACCCTCTCTCATTCCATGGGTTCCTTCTTTGTTCCTTTGCTGTGCAGAAGCTTTTTGTCTTGATGAACTCTCAAAAGTTCATTTTTGCTTTTGTTTCCCTTGCCTTTGGGAACATGTCTTGAAAGAAGTTGTTGTGGCCAATGTCAAAGAGGTTACTGCCTATATTCTCTTCTAAGATTCTGATTTATTCCTGTCTCACATTGAGGTCTTACATCCATTTTGAGTTAATCTCTGTGTGTGGTGTAAGAGAATGGTCAAGTTTCATTCTTCTGTATATACCACTTCTTTATCCGTAAGTCAATGAACACTTGAGGTATTTCCATAATTTGGCTATAGTAGATAATGCTGCTTAACATTATGGTACATTTAACCACTTGAATTAGTAATTTTGTGGGGTTTTTTGGTAAATACCAAGTAGTGCCTTTGCTGGAACATAGGGTATTGATAGTTTTAACTTTTTGAGGAAACTCCATACTATTTTTCACAGTGGCTGCACCATTCTGCATTCCCAACAAGAATGCAAGACAGTTCCCCTTCCTCCACATCCTTTCCAAGACCTGTTGTTTCTTGTGTTGTTAATTTTAGCCATTCTGACTGATGTGAGGTGGTATCTCATTGTAGTTTTGACTTGTATTTCTCTGATCATGAGTGATGGTGAGCATATTTTCATGTGTATTTTAGTTATCTCTATGTATTCTTTGGAAAAAAATACTGCTAATGTCTTCTGCCAATATTTTAATATGGATCACTATTTTTTTGAATGTTGAGTTGTATAACTTCTTTTTAAAAATATTTTATTTATTTCATAGAAAGAAACACAACTAGAGAGGGAACACCAGCAGGGGAGTGAGAGAGGGATAAGGAGGTCTCCCACCAAGCAGGGAGTCTGATGTGGGGCTTGATCCAGGGACTCTGGGATCATGACCTGAGCTGAAGGCAGACACTTAACGACTGAGCCACCCAGGCACCCTGAGTTGTGTAACTTCTTTACATATTTTGGATACTAATGGTTGATCAGATATGTCACTTGCAAATATCTTCTCCCATTCTGAATGTTGCCTTTTAGTTTTGCTGATTATCTACTTTAATGTACACAAACTTTCTATTTTAATGAAATCCCAATAGTTTAATTTTGCTTTTGTTTCCCCTACCTCAGGATACTATCTAGGAAGAAGTTTCTACATCCAATGACAAAGAGCTTACTGCCTGTGTTCTCCTTTATAGGATTTTAAGGGTTTCTTATCTCACACTTCAGTATTTCATCCATTTTGAGTATGTTTGTGTATACTGGAACAAAGTGGTCCACTTTCATTATTTTGCATGTTATGGTCCAGTTTCCTCAAACCATTTTTTGAAGAGACTGTCTTGCCCTTTGAAAGATTAATTGACCATAGACTTATAGGTTCATTCCTTGGACATCTATTCTGTTTTAATCACTATACCTTTGTAAGAGAACTTGTAGTCTGGAATTTTGATGTCTCCAGGTTTGCTTTGTTTGTTTGTTTTGTTGTTGTTGTTGTTGTTTTTCTTTTTCAAGATTGCTTTGGCTATTCAGGCCTTTTTGTATTTCCATACAAATTTTACGATTGTTTTTCTAGCTTTGTGAAAAATTCTGTTGGTATTTTGATAAAGACTGCATTAAATATGTAGACTGCTTTGTGTAGACATTTGAACAATATTTGTTCTTCTAATCCATGAACATGGAATGACTTTCCTTTTCTTTGTGTCATCTTCAATTTTTTTCATCAGTGTTTTGGTTTTCAGAAAAAACACTTTTCACCTATTTGTTAGGTTTATGCCTAGGCGTCTCATTGTTTTTGGTGATTTGTAAGTGGGGTTGATCCTTGATTTCTTTTTCTGCTTCTTCCTTAGTGGCGTATAAAAATGGAAAAGATTTCGGTATGTTGATTTTATGTCGCACAACTTTACTAAATTCATTTATCACTTCTGGCAGTTTTTTAGTAGAGTGTGAGGTCTTCTATATAGAGTATCATGTCATCTACTAACAGTGAAAGTTTTACTTCTTCCTTACTAATTCATTTTTTTTTGTTTGATTACTGTGGCTTGGACTGCCAATCCTATGTTAAATAACAAAGGTGAGAGTGGACATCCATTTTTTCTGGTCAAAGAGGAAAAGCTCTCAGTTTTTCCTCATGAGTATGAGATTAGCTATACGTCTCTTGTATATGGCTTTTCTGATGTTGAGCTATATTCCCTCTGTCCTTACTTTGTTGAAAGCTTTTATCATGAATGTTGTACTTTGTGAATGATTTTTCTGCATCTGTTGGAAGGATCATATGATATTTTGCAATAGTTTGAGAAGTATATATTTTAACTCCCCTTTTAATGTTTTCTTGAATTCATCTGTGAAGCCATCTGGCCCTGGACTTTGTTTCTCAGGAGATTTTTTATTGTTGATTCAATTTGCTTGCTGGTTATCAGTCTGTTCAAGTTTTCTATTTCCTCCTGTTTCAATTTTAATTTATATGTTTCTAAGAATTTATCCATTTCTTCCATGTTTCCCAATTTGTTGGCATTTAGTTTTTCATCATATCTTTTATAATTGTATGTATTTCTATAATGTTGCTTGTTATTTCTCCTCTCTCATTTATGATTTTATTTATTTTGGGTCCTTCTTTTTAAGATTTTATTTATTTGACAGAGAGAAACCAGCCAGAGAGGTAAACAAGCAGAGGGAGTGAGAGAGGGAGAAGCAGGCTTCCCGCGGAGCAGGGAGCCCGATGTGGGACTCAATCCTCGGTCTCCGGGATCATGACCTGAGCCGAAGGCAGTCGCTCAACCAACTGAGCCACCCAGGTGCCCCATATTTTGGGTCCTTTATCTTTTCTTTTTGATAAGTCTGGCTGGGTGTTGTCAATTTTATTAATTTTTTTCAAAGGATCACCTTCTAATTCTTTTTTTTTTTTTTTTTAGTTTGTACATCATTCCCGCCCCCCCCCAATCTTTATTATTTCTATTCTTCTGCTGGCTTTAGGCTTCATTTGTTGTTCCTTTTCTAGCTTCTTTAGGTATACGGTTGGTAGTTTATTTGAAATTTTTCTTGCGTCTTGAAGTAGACCTGCATTACAATATACTTTCCTCTTTAATCCAGGGAGAGAAATGAAACAACAGAGACTTTGGACACAGAAACAAACTGAGGGACTTGGAGGGAGGGGGGTAGAGGGATGGGAGAGCCTGGTGGTGGGTACTGGAGACACCTAAAGCATGGAGCACTGGGTGTGGGGAATGGGGAATGAATCTTGGAACACTGGAAAAAAAATTTAAGTAACAATAAAAAAAAACAATATACTTTCCTCTTATGACTACTTTCACTGCATTTCAAATGTTCTGGACCATTATGTTTTCATTTTCATTTATTTTCTTGTATTTATTTCTTCTTTGATTTCTTGGTTGACCCATTCACTGTTTCACAGAATGTTGTTTAACCTCCTTCCATTTCTGGTATTTCTAAAATTTTTCTTGTGGCGGACTTCAAGTTTCATAGCATTATGGTCAGAAAATATGCATGGTTTGATCTCAATCTTTTTGTACTTTTTGAGGTGTGATCTGTGACCTATTATGAGATCTACTGTGGAACACATCCCATGTACACTTGACAAGAATGCCTATTTTGCAGCTTTGGAGTGGAATGATCTGAATATATCTGTTACGTCCTTTTGGTCCAGTGCATCTTTCAAAGCCACTGTTTCCTTGTTGATTTTCTGCTTAGATGATCCATCCACTGATGAATGTGGGCTGTTATAGTTGCTTAATATTATATCATTATTAACGAGTTCCATTATGTTTATTATTAACTATATTATATATTTGGATATTCCCATGTTGGGTACATAAATATTTACAATTGTTAAATCTTGTTAGATAGCTCCCTTTATTATGATATAGTAGTCTTCTTCATGACTTATTACAGTTTTTGGTTTAAAATCTAGTTTGGGGCACCTGGGTGGCTCAGTTGGTTAAGCGACTGCCTTCGGCTCAGGTCATGATCCTGGAGACCAGGGATCGAGTCCCACATCAGGCTCCCTGCTCAGCAGGAAGTCTGCTTCTCCCTCCCTCACTCCCCCTGCTTGTGTTCCCTCTCTGGCTGTGTTTCTCTCTGTCAAATAAATAAAATCTTTAAAAAAAATCTAGTTTGCCTGATATAAGTACTGCTACCCCCACTTTCTTTTGAGGCCCATGATGAGTGTTTCTCCATCTCCTCACTTTCAATCTGCAGGTAAATATGCTATTTCTTTATTGATCTGTCTACATATTCTACCCATTTTTGAAAGTGGTGTATTTATGTCTTCAACTATTATTGTGTATTTCTACCTTCAGTTCTCTCCTCTCCTAAGGCATATTCTTCTATCTCTGTACTTGATCTCACCTCCCTAAAACCATTAATTATAACCATTTTTCCTGTCCCTTCAGCTTCCTATTTGACATTCCTATAAATATTTTAATATTCTTAAGTCTTTTCCTTCAAAATTAAATTTGATTTAACCTTATATTCTCTTCATTATAAATCTCTCTCCTTCTTTCTATTTATAATAGCTCAATTTCTTGAAAGCACTGTCTGTGTTTTCTTTGACCACTTCCCCACTCTCCCTCTGTGCACTCCACAAACGACTACATTTTTTTTTTATTCCTTAGATGCCAAATCAAGGACCTCCTTTTATAGATTCAGTGATTGTTCCTCCCTTCCATTCCCAACACCAATGGACACTTTAAAGTCTTTTGCAAAAACATGTTGACGCTGTTGATTATCTCTTCTTGAGATACTCTTTCCCCTTAGGTTATAAGACACTTCATTTTTTCTTAAAGGGCACTTCATGTCCTGTACTCCTTCCTTACATCTTTGGCTGTTTGGCCAGTTTCATTTGCAGGATCCTCTATAGTTTCTCCAAAATTCTTGAGATTTCATTTTTCCTAGTTCTTGTTAATATTATATGTGCTATAACATTTTATTTTGCAGTGAAGGCACCCATCTAAATGTTCACGGACTTTCTGATCTTTATGACTCAGGAGTTGTTGAAGCCTTGTCTCATTCTTGGAACATCCTCTCATAGGCTTTCAGAATCTCTTTCCTCATAGACAACATTAGAGTGCACCAAAGTTCTAAGGTTTTTATAAAAACCTGTCTGACCAAAGAACACATACTCTGTGATTTCATGTATATAAAGCTGAAGCACAGGGAAAACTAATAGATGGTGATAGAAGTCAGAATAATGGTTACTTCTTGAGAGTACTGACTTGGAAGTGGTACAAATGAACCTTCTGTGTTACTGAAAATGTTCTATATTTTGATTCGTGTGGTGGTTACATGAACATACAAATATGGGTATAAAAATCATCAGAGCTATATACTCAAGATTTATGTGCCTTACTATGAGCTATATAGCAATAAGCAATACAAAAGAAACAAACCTATGAACTTCTGTTATGTATTTTATCTTTTACATTCTTTTCTTTTTTTTTAAGATTTTATTTATTTGACAGAGAGAAACACAGCCAGAGAGGGAACACAAGCAGGGGTAGTGAGAGAGGGAGAAGCAGGCTTCCCACCGAGCAGGGAGCCCGATGTGGGACTCGATCCCGGGTCTCCGGGATCATGACCTGAGCCGAAGGCAGTCGCTTAACCAACTGAGCCACCCAGGCACCGCTATCTTTTACATTCTTTTTTTTTTTTTTTTTTTTTTAAATATTTTATTTATTTGACAGAGAGAAACACAGCCGGAGAGGGAACACAAGCAGAGGGAGTGAGAGAGGGAGAAGCAGGCTTCCCGCCGAGCAGGCAGCCCGATGTGGGACTCGATCCCGGGTCTCCGGGACCATGACCTGAGCTG
This sequence comes from Spilogale gracilis, assembly GCA_004023965.1. Classification (NCBI taxonomy): domain Eukaryota; kingdom Metazoa; phylum Chordata; class Mammalia; order Carnivora; family Mephitidae; genus Spilogale; species Spilogale gracilis. The sequence continues at coordinate 49,867 of PITA01003546.1, forward strand.
AAGGCAGTCGCTCAACCAACTGAGCCACCCAGGTGCCCCTATCTTTTACATTCTTAATCAAGATGGAAAGATGCTATACTGCAATTTCAATATGTATCAGTGTGCATCTACCAAGCCTGTATATGATATGTACAATAATAGATAAAATACCAGGCAGACGAATAGCAAAGTGGATGTAATCACCTCTAGAGACAAAGAACAGGAAATAAAAGAAATTTTCTTAAGATTAAGACAACTGAGCAGGACTCTGAAGAATGAAGTTCATGAGATAAAGGATATAAAGATATTAGAGGAAAACAAATGTACAAATAAATGGGAGTCAAACACAGTACGTTCAAGGAAACCCTGGTGAAACATAACATACAAGAAAAGGATTATATAAATTTGGGGTGGGGTGTAGGGATTAGCAGTAAATGACCAGTTTGAGTGAGAGACACGGCACAGAGAATATTTTAAGTCACACTAAGACTTTATCATTGTAAATAGAAAGTCATCAAAGGGTTTTAACTAGAGAAATAATATGATTAGATATTTATTCTAGAAACTGTACCAAAAGTCATCAGGCAGTAGTGGAGGCAGCAGATTTGGTTAGGAAATTATTATTGTCATCAGGAGAAATAGTAAGGGTCTAAGCTAGGGTACTTGAATGGAGTTCAGGAAGTGGAAAAGAAGACAAATTCATGAGATATTCTGAAGGAAAGGTCATTATGATTTTGTATCCAAGTAAAAGTAGAGGTAAAAAAAGGAGAAATATGATATTATGCCCTCGTCATTTTTCCTTGGGAATATTAGTACCGACAAGAATAAGAAAGAGGTTTATGGTGCTGCTGGTGGAGTAATGAAGAGTTCAGTTTCGGCTATGCTCAGTTTGAGGTGCTGATAAGGCATCCACATAGAAAAAGTCAGCAGGAAGTTGGCTTCAGAGTCTGAAGCCTGGCATAAATGCTTGTGTGACGGTACAGATTTGGGAATCATATGCATATGTATGTTTAATTAGATCCAAGGCATGGGTGAGATTGCCAAGGAGAATTGAGAATTTGAACAGAGAGATTTAGGAATCACCAAATCTAAAGATCCAGGCAGAGGAGTACTCAGAAAAAGAGTTAGAAATGAAGGCCAGATATGGAAGAGAAGAACTAAAGATGAAAAATGTCAGAAAGGAAAAGAGGAGAGAATTTTAAATATTAGAGAGTCACGATAAAAGCTAAAAGCTAGGGGCGCCTGGGTGGCTCAGTTGGTTAAGCAACTGCCTTAGGTTCAGGTCATGATCCCGGAGACCCGGGATCGAGTCCCACATCAGGCTCCCTGTTCGGCAGGAAGCCTGCTTCTCCCTCTCTCACTCCCCCTGCTTGTGTTCCCTCTCTGGCTGTGTTTCTCTCTGTCAAATAAATTAAAAAATCTAAAAAAAAAAAAAAAAGCTAAAAGGTATTCACTAAATCTGGCAATCAGAGCTATGGTAACCTCTACCACAAAGCATAATGCATAGCCATTCTAAGAAGTTCCTGCATCTCTACATGAAATTTTTCAACATTTTCACCCATTCTTATCTTCTTTCCTCTAATCTAGTATTTCTCAAGTCATCTGGCCCTGTCTTAAATATTTTAATGCTTATTTTACTATGCTGAAATAAAATGTACATAATGCCCAAAATAGGATATTTATAATATGAAAGAGATATACAAAGAAAGTAGTTTATGGTGACTCAAAATGTATTTCAATATAGAAATGCTGAGGCATGGCAACACTAAAGACACATGCACACTAGTATACAGAGAATGCTTGTAAATGTAATAGCTACAAATGCTGACTGATACAGGTCTGTTATTACTATTATTTCAAATAACCAAGAGCAGTATTTTTGTAGGTGAAATGATTTTCCAAAATGATGAATATTCTTGGTAACATTCTGAACAAACAAAGTAAGACTGTATGTTAATTTTCATGGTAGATGCATTCCTGGAAAAGTCTACATACTAAAACTTTCTTCTTTGTACATAAACTAAAATTTTATTCAAGGCCTGGATCAATACATACAGATTTTTTATCTATACAAACAACCAATGGGATAATCAAAAGTTGTAGGAGAGGGTGCCTGGGTGGTTCAGTGGATTAAAGCCTCTGCCTTCAGCTCAGGTCATGATCTCAGGTTCCTGGGATCAAGGCCCGCCTCAGGCTCTCTGCTCAACAGGGAGCCTGCTTCCTCCTCTCTTTCTGCCTGTCTTTATGCCTACTTGTGATCTCTCTCTGTGTCAAATAAATAAAATCTTTAAAAAAAGTTGTAGGAGATATAGAAAAATTATTTTTTTTCTGTGCATCCTGTCCTGACACAAAGCCCTGTTCATAATAGGCCCGGAAGTTCTCCAGTCATTATGATGATCTACAAAATCAATCAAAAATGATGATCACTATGATGATCTTCAAGCCATCTTCTTGGGTTTATACTACTATCACTGAGAGCCACTGCTTTATTCAAAGAAGAAAACAAGTCCTTCCTTAGCACTGCATCCTTGTTTAATAACTAGGCTTATTTCTTTTCTTTCCCAGTTATCAAGAATTTTCTTCTCTCCTAGAAAATCAATCTCTCCCTCCTTTCTTGTTACTGTTTGACAAGAAACTTTCTCAAGTTTCTGCCATTTTTAATATCCCCCTTGGCACTTCATCCTCTTATAATTATTATCCATTTTTCTTATATCATTCAATTTTATCTTCCCATCCTTATCTAAACATCTCTGAATCATCTACATCGATCTACATTGGCTTCAATTTCATTTTTTTAAGGTTTTTAAACTTTATTTAACAGAGACACAGCAAGACAGGGAACACAAGCAGGGGGAGTGGGAGAGAAAGAAGCAGGCTCCCGTGATCCCAGGACCCTTGGATCAGGACCCCAGCCAAAGGCAGACACTTAATGACTGAGTCACCCAGGCACCCTCCTTCTGGTCATTCTTCAACCCACTGCAGTTTTGCTTCTGTTCTAACAACACTGAAACTATTCATGTTAAATTCACTAATGAACTTAAATTCACAAATTAATGGATGTTTTTCTCATTGAACTAAACTTATTGAACCCTCTGCTATCTATAATGTTGCTGTTCACTACATTTTTCTTAAAACTGGGCATCAAACATTTTGGGTTCTCTCTTCATCCTATTTTTTAAATATTTTTTCTAGATAATTCTTAAATGTTGGTGGTCCTCAGAATTTCCTCAACTCATAACTTTTCCCTATATACATCCTCTTGTAGATTATTTAATCTAGTCCCCTGATTCAACTATCACTTTTACCTGATGGCTTCTAAATGTATTTATCTGGTTGAAACCTTTCTTGGCAATCTCAAAACTTTACATCTATCTTACTAAAAATGTTGAGAACTGGATCCTTCTCTTGTACTCTATATCTAAATTAGTGATTTCACTTAAGTCTCATGCCAGAAACTTAAGAGTCATTCCCTATTATTCTGTATCCACTGGCTTCCATCCCATCTTTGATGGTCTTTTGTACATAAACTTGGCTATACTAGATACCCCAGTTATTCAATCAAGCACTGATCTAGCTGCTGCTGTAAAGCTATTTTATAGATGTAATTAATATCTGTGATCTCATTTAAGTAAAGGAGATATTCCATATATTGTGATGGAACTAATTCAATCAGCTGATAAGGTCTTAAGAGCAGAATGAGGCTTCCTTGAAGAAATTTTACCTCTGAACACTAGCTTCAGCCTATGCCAAAAAGTTTCAGTCTGCATTCCTGAGAGACTGCTCTATGGATTTTGGACTCACCTAGTCAGTCTCTGCAATCACATAAGCCAATTCCTTGAATACATTTTATATAGATGATATAGATATAGGTATAGATATAGATAGATACAGATATAGATATAGATATGGATATGGATATAGACATAGACATAGACAGATATAGATATATAGATATAGATATAGATATAGATATAGATATAGATATAGATATAGATATAGATATCTTACTGGTTCTGTTTCTCTGGTTTATCCCTGATTGATTATACCAACTTATCAGTTAATATTTCCTCAAACTTTCTCAAATCCATTCCTCTGTGATCCATCCCAGCTACGACTGACTGATTTCAAGCTTTCATCATTACTCGCCAAGATTACTACAAAAACTTCTTAGATGGTCTTATTACCCCGAACCCTTTCTATGCCATTTTCCATAGTCTCACTAGGTATGATCTATATAAAACATGAATGTGAATATACTACCCTCCTTAAAAAATCTTCAATGACTTCCCATTTCCTAGATTTATTTTAAATCTACCTAGCATTAAATCTACCTACCTACCTACACACTGAGTTCAAGCTCCAACTTGCTGATCTAGCTTCATCTCTCTGATCTAGGAAAATCATATGATGTGTATATCTGCCTACCATCCATCTTTATCCTTCAACAAGAACAGACTGTCTCAGGTAAGCAGAATGATTACTACCCAAAAATGTCCACACCTTAATTCCCAGAACTTACAACTACTATGTTACTTTACATTGAAAGAAGAACGTTGATGATGTGATTAAGTAATGGGCCTTGAGATGGGGAGATTATTCTGGATTACCTGGATGCATACACAGTATGGAATAATTCCTTAAAAGCAGATTTTTCTCCAGCTGAGTCAGAGAGAGATGTAAAAACAATAAAAAAAAGAAAGAAAGAAGAAAGAAAGAAAGAAAGAAAGAAAGAAAGAAAGAAAGAAAGAAAAAATGGAGACTGATAGGTACATGTCCAAAGGTAGTGAAAACAGAATATTGAAGAGACAGCTACATTCCAATGTTCACTGCAGCATTATTCATAATAGCCAAGATATGTAAATAACAAGTGCCAATCAATAGTCAAAAGGCTAAAGAAGACATTATACAAACATACACACATAAATACACACATACACACAAATATTTAGCCATGAGAAAGAAAGAAATGTTGTCATTTTGACAACATGGATGGACCTTGAAGGCATTATGCTAAGTGAAATAAACCAGATAAAGACAAATACTGCGTGGTATCATTTATATATAGAACCTTAAAAAAAGTCAAATTCCTAGAAACAAAGGTATAAAAATAGTTGCCAGGGGTTGGGGGCTGGAAGAAATAGGAAGAGGTTGTTGGTCAAAGGGTACAACCTTTGAACTGTAAGATGAACAAGATCTTAGGATTTAATATACAGCATGATGATTATAGTTGATAACAATGTATTATATAATAGAAATTTGCTAAAAGAGTACAACTTAAATATTCTCACCAAAAAGACCCAATATATATGTGAGGTAATGGGTGTCTTAATTAACAAGATGGTGGAAATACTTTCACAATGTATATGTATATCAAATTGCCATGAGGTACACTTTAAATATCTTACAATTTTATTTGTCAATTAAACATCAATAAAGATGAAAAAAAAATATGAGATGAAGATTAAAAACCCCTTCAATACCCATCCTTATTAGAGGGTGTGGGGTACATACATTCCATATGTAGAAAAATCTTTGCATCTATTATCCATTAGAACACTATTTTGTTATTTATTCCACTTATTTATTTTCATGAGGACAATTTTATATACTTTATAGTTGAGGGTAATAGAAAAATTGTTTTATTTTACCTTTTTGCAGGTCAAGTGTGGTGGTGTCATGGCTGACTTTGGTAGCTTAGAGGAGATGATGAATTGATTTGGGACCTTTGCCAAAACTAAACTTGTAATGGGTTTATTTTAATATATTGTTACATGCATATAGTTTATTTAAAATTTACTTGTGTCACTTAATATCCATAGCCTATAAATCAACTGTGACAGATATTCATTATCCTCATTTATAGAAGTGAAAATTGGACTCAAAAGTTCAATGACTTGCTTCAGGTGATATAATCAGAAAATAAAGAAATCATATTTGAACACAGATTCTGTGATTTCAGAAAAAAATTGTCTTTAACATAAAAAATGTTTTTGTCCCCTTTTTTCCTCAAAAGTGAGTCATATAACCATTCTTTTTAAAAGAAAAGTAATCTCACATTCCTTTAGTGTCACTATATATCTTTTTTTAGTGCAGTGTTTTTTCAAACATATATATACATCCTAGGCAATGTAAATTTTCAAAATATCTCTCAGGAATAAAAAAGAAAGTGGAGAAACTATGATAAAAGGGACACAATCTGTCATTGGCTTTGATGATGGAAAAAAGATGTAACGAGCCAAAGAATGAAGGTAAACTCCTGAAACTGAAAAGAGCCCTCAGTTGACAGCTAGCAAGGAAACAGAAATTCTAGACTTACAGTAATGAGAAATTGAGTTCTGCCAACAACCAAATGATTAAGACATGAATTTTCTCCTAGACTCTCCAGAAAGGAATACAGCTTGCCAATGCCTTTTTATTCAATGAGACCTGTACCAGATTTCTGACCTACTCAATGGTAAAATAGTACATGTATTGTCTTATGCCCCTACATTTGTGATAAATTTGTTATGGCAATAGTAGAAAATGTACCTGGAATCAATGCAAGAAACATCAGTGCACTTCCAAGAAAAACAAAACACTGAGATGAAGTGATAACACATCAGAAAGGAAGATTACCAAGAAAAGAACCTGACTATCTAATATTTTTCTTTTAAAAATGATCAATCTAGAGTAGTATTAATAGAGTCCATGGTCAAAGGAATGAGGCTGATAGAAAAAGCGCAGGTCAAGCAAAGCTTTATTTCCTGCCAAGCATCGGAATTTCACTGGCCGGGCCAGGGTCACCTCTAAAGAGAGAAAATGACCCCCCTTTGTCTTACAGGCTACCTTTTATAGGGCAAACTTGCAAACCAGAGTTAATTTGCATCTCCATTGCTCCTGGAACCCGGAGGTTGAGGGCATTTGGGCATTCCCACCTGGTCCAAAGGTTCCAGTAACTGGCTTTTCATTCTTAATTTGCATCTCCATTGTTCCCGGGACCTGGAGGTTAAGGGGGTTAACTGATTGGGCATTTCCCCCAACCTGGCTTACCTTTGTTTTCCAGGAGTTGTTTGCCCATTTTTCCTGGAGCTGTTTTTCTGAGTAAACAGCAAGTTGGCTTGGACTTCTAAATAGGTCCTTACTGTATAGGAAGGAGTTCTGGGGAGGATCACAGAGTAGGAGGATCTTAAGTTCACCTCACCCCACATATCCACCTACATAATACCCACATCAGTGTAAATAACTCAGAACACAACCTGAAGACTTCAAGAACAGACTCTTCACAGCTAATTGTAGAGAAGAGACCACAGCAAAAACAGTAGGAAGGGCACAGAACTGGTCGTGAAACCAAGTGACCTGTGAGACTGACCAGGGGAAGGAGGGGCACTGCAGGTACAGAGAAGGGAAAGGAGAAGAACCTACACCAGGCACCCCCAGCTGGGAAGACAAATCAGTATAATATTTGGCTTTGAAAACCAGAGGGGCTTAACTTCGAGAGTTTTTACAGTCAGTGAGGCTTAACATCAAGAATTTTAAAGAAGCTTTAAAAATCAGTAGGGTCGGGGCGCCTGGGTGGCTCAGTTGGCTAAGCGACTGCCTTCGGCTCAGGTCATGATCCCGGAGACCTGGGATCGAGTCCCACATCAGGCTCCCTGCTCGGCAGGAAGCCTGCCTCTTCCTCGCTCACTCCCCCTGCTTGTGTTCCCTCTCTGGCTGTGTTTCTCTCTGTCAAATAAATAAAATCTTTAAAAAAAAAAATCAGTAGGGTCAGCTCTGGGAGAATGTGAGAACAATAGGAAACTGAGTTCCCACCCTTAAAGAAATAGAATAACAAACAATCACACTAAGATAAAGTATAGGAGCATCAGCTTGAAAAATACCTGTATAATATATGAAAGGAGATTTGTTTACTAATCTCAGAACAGGCACAGGAGAGGCAGGAGTCTTTAGGAGACTTCTTCAAAAAGAAATCACTGGCAGAAGCCATTTCTCTCCATCAACACCCAGCCTAGATGCACAGACACCTGTAGGAAGCAGCGCAAACACTCTTCAGCTTGCTTACCAGCAACGTGCTGTGCCTCAGTGTTCTCATACAGACCTGCTTCATCCAACGTGCTCTCCACAGGAGTTCTCCAAAACAGCACTAGGTCACCACCCATGCTCTAGCAGACTAGAGCAAGCCTTCCTAAGAGTGCAACACACCCCAACATTCTCCTGTGGATATGTCTCACTCAACCCACTCCACTCAGCACAATAAATTTAGAGTTTATCCAAAGCCATACCACAAGTGTCTCAGCATGCAACCATCCCTAAAAGTGACCAGCAACACTCTAAGGTGGCTTGTCTTAAGGAGAGAAGCCCCAGCAGTGGACTGGGGACAGTCATCTGGATTGACTGCAGTCTTCACCCATCAATGGAAGCCTCTCAGGAAACAACACAGAAAGAGCACCCTGCAGTTTGCTGTAATCACAACTCTGGAAAACATCTGGCTGGAACCAATTCAAGCCCTGGGAACCTAGGCTGGCCCCATACAATATACCAGGGAATAAGTCTTGTTCACAGCAGGCATGCAGAGTTACTGTGGAACATAGGTCTGAAGGTAAAACAGCTAAATCACAAAAGTAGGGTGCAATAACACACATAGGAGACACTCCTAAATCACCACGTTCTAGTGAACAGTGGGTATTGTGCTGCAGGGTACTACAGGACTTCTTCTTCATAAAGCCACTACTTTGAAGAGCAGGGAACACAAGGGTGTAAAACGATTTTCCTAAAACAAAGAAACAGACATAGAGAATTACAGAAAAAGAGAAGACAGAGGACTGTGTCCCAAATGAAAGAACAAGAAAAAAATATACCAAGTGAGCTAAATGAAATCTAGATAGGTAATATGCTTGATAGAGAATTTGAAGTAATGGTCATAAATATACTCATTGGACTTAAGAAGAGTAGAGGACCTCAGTGAGAGCCTCCAAAAGAGATAGGAAAGATAAAAAAGAACCAATCAGAAATGAAGAACTCAATAACTGGAATTAAAAATATACTACAATATGCTTGGAAAGATGGTGGCAGAGTAGGAGGACCCTAGGCTCACCTTGTCCCATGACACAATCAGATAACTACCAAGTCATTCTAAATACTCCAGAAATTGACCTAAAGTCTTACAGAACAAACTCCGAAACTAAAGGAAGAGAAGAGGCCACATCAAAGAAGGTAGAAAGTCTATGGCCATACTACCCTGAACACGCCCAATCTCATCAAAGAAGGTAGAAAGTGTGGAGATATAATTTAAAGGAGAAAAGACCATGACTGATGTAGAAGGAAAGGAGCCACAGTCGCAGAGAAGGGTGACCAAGAAGTGGGGCACACAGGGGAACTCACAAGGGATATATTTCCCTAAAGCCACTGGCTTGGAAAACAAGAGGGGCTGACTCTGGTGAGTTCCTGTAACCAGAGGGGCTTAAAGCCTGAAGCTTTCTTTAAATGTTAATGGGCTTGGTTGGGATAAAGCCCAGAGAGCAGAGAGTGTGGAGAGAGCAATCTGAAGAGCACCTGGGGCACACAGTGGGGACGTAATTTCTTCTTTTTGGAGCATGTTTGTGAGAGGCAGTATTCATAGAGATACCTCTTCGGGAACATAGGAGCTGACCGGAACCATTTCCCAACCCCATCCCTCAGCATAAACAGAGCCACTTGGGGAAAGCAGAGAAGTGCCCAAACTGACTGCATAGCTTGTATACACCAGTCTCCATCACCCTTCACTCTGGTGGGACTGCACTTCTCAGTCACCTCAGTCCCAGCATGGTGGGCCCATCCACCAGAAGACCAGCATAAACCCCGCCCATGCCATGTCTCCCAAACAGGGAGTTCTGCAGGGCCTCAGCTATGGTAGAGGTGATGTCAGAACTTGTTTAACAAGCAGAACACACACACCTAGTTAAAACACACCATATTCAGGTCATAGTCCAAACATTCCCCACAGCAGGCACAGAGAGCCTCTCCAAACTGCCCTGAAGGATAAAGTAGCCAAAACACAAGAGCAATGCACATGCAGCACACCTGGGCACCACATGACCTTTTTCTCACAAGGCCTCACTTTCAGAAGCAGGAAACATATCTGGCTTAACATAGCTCAGAGAACAATACAGAGATTTCGACAAAATGCAAAGAAGGAAGAATTTATCCCAAATGAAAAAAACAAGGCCACAGCCAGAGAAATAAACAAAACAGATAAAAGTAACATACCTGATGGAGAATTTTTACTCCTTCAAGTTCTTATTTAAATTCTAGTTAGTTAACATACAGTGTAATATTGGTTTTATGTATAGAATTTAGTGATTCATCACTTACATAAAGAGTGCTCATCAAAAGTGTCCTTCTTAATATCCATCAACTATTTAACACAACCCCCACCAATGTCTTTTCCAGTAATCCTCAGTTTGTTCTCTATAGTTAACATCTGTTTCATAGTTTACCTGTCTTTCATCCAATTATATTCCTCTTTTGTTTCTGAAATTCTACATATGAGTGAAGTCATGGTATTTATCTTTCTCTGACTGACTTATTTCACTTAGCATAATACTCTCCAGATCCAGCCATGATGTTGGAAGTGACAAAATTTCATTCTTTTTAAAGGTCGAGTAATATTCCAATGTATATAATACACACATACACACATATATGTGTATATACATGCACATGTGTATATACACACCCATAAATATATATCACATCATCTTTATCAATTCATCAGTCAATAGGCATTTGGGTTCTTTCCATAATTTGGCTATTGTTGATAATGTTGATATAAACAGCTGATGGAGAATTCAAAATAACAAAAGGATACTCAGTGGGCTTGAGAAAAGAATAGAAGATATCACTTAGACCCTTAACATAGAGAGAAAATAGATAAAAGAATCAATTAGAGATGAAGAGTTCAATAAACAAGATTTGTAATAGGCTTTATGCAATGTACACCAGGCTGGAAGAAGCAAATGAATTAAATAGTGACCTAGAAGATGAATAAAGGAAAGTAATGACGCTGAAGAGAAAAGAGAGAATTATGCGACATGAGAACAGAGGGAAGTCATTGACCATCAAATGTAATAACATTTGTATAATAAGAGTTCTAGGAGAAGAGAAAGAAAAAAGGGAAGGAATTTGTTTGAAGAAATAATAGCTGAAAATTTCCCTGATCTGGAGAGGGAAACAAAAATTTAGATCTGGGAGGCACAGACAACTCCTACCCAAATCAACAAAAGCAGGCCAACACAAAAACTGCAATTAAATTTGAAAATTTAGTGATAAAGAAAATCTCTTAAAAGCAGCAAGGCATAGAAGCCCTTAAGATACAAGGGAAAACCCATTAAGTTAGCTGGAGATTTCCCAAAGAAACTTTACAAAATAAGAATGGAGTAGAATTGGGGTACCTGGGTGGCTCTGTAGTTGAGTGTCTGCCTTTGGCTTGGGTCATGATCCTGGATCGAGCCCCGCATCAGGCTCCCTGCTCAGTGGGAGACCTGCTTCTCCCTCTCTCACTCCTCCTACTTGTTTCCTTTTCTAGCTATGTTCTCTCTGTCAAGTAAATAAATAAAATCTTAAAAAAAAACAAAAACAAAAAGAGTGTAGTAGAATATATTCAAAGTGATGAACAGGAAAGATCCGCAACCAAGGATACTCTATCCAGCAAGGCTGTCATTCAGAATAGAAGGAGAGATAAATAGTTTCCCAAACAAATTCTAAATCAAAGGAAATTGTGACCACTAAACCAGTCCTGCAAGAAATATTAAAGGGGACACTTTGCAAAGGTGACAATTTGTCACCAATGTGACAAAAACAAGATCAGAGAAAATCTCCAGAAATGAGAAAACAAGTAATAAAATGGCAATAAATATATATCTATCAATAATTACATTGAATTAGGAGGGAGGCAAGATGGCGGAGGAGTAACAGACCTGGTTTCTTTCATCTGGTCCCTCAAATTTAACTGGATATCTATCAAATCATTCTGAACACCAAATCATTCTGAACACCCAATATCCCATCAGACTGGGATGCAAGAAAATTTATCTGGAACTCTACAAGCGGGAGAATGATTACTTTTTGCAAGGTATGTGGTGCAGAGTCATGAATCTGCAGGGAAATATCAGAAGATAAACAGAAGGGGTAGGGAGACTGTATAAGCTGGCTACCAGAGTGATATAACACCGGAGGGCAAAATCAGAACCCTTAGAAATCTGCTCCAGTAAGAGACATACCTTTCTGAAAGGGGCCCAGGGGATGAAAAGGGCAGAAATCTAGGTGGAACATTGTGGTCTCAGGATCCCAGGAGACAGAAAGAATGGGTGGGTGTGGGGAGCCTGAACCGATACAGTGCCCAAGCCATGGAGAGAGGAAAATGATTATGGTTAGTGAGCCTAGGAGGGACTTTCAGCTCAGGCTGCCATAAATCGTGAGGCAGACAGTAGGGAGATGGCTGATTGTCTGAGCGCTCTGAAAAGGACTGGAAGGTGCGGGCCATTTACCATCCCCTGGGAGGGAAGAAATGGCTGCACCCAGGACTGGGAAACAGCTCTTAGGGCAGTAGTGGCCCCAGAAAGGACAGTAGGGCAGCATCCAGCCATGACCTAGGAGCAGCGGAGTAGGGTCTGAGCTCACAGCCACTCAAAGTCACAAAGACACAAAGCACAGTGATAATAGCAGGTCCCTGCCCTGCAACCAGGAGGATTGCAGTGGGCATGAACCCCAAGAGTCTGTGGAATTTGTGACACACAGAAGTAGAGACTATCTGACCTGGACGGTTTATTGAAGAGGGGGGACTGTGATCCTGTGGCTCTGGGCTGGAGATCCGGGCATGGCCATTTTTGCTCTGACTCTCTGAAGAGGCGTGGAAAGCCTCCAGGGAACAAAAGCCTTACAAAGGACCAGCTTAAATTGGAGCACATCTTCCTGACAAGAAGGGGGGGGGATTACACACAGGCAAAGATACCTGAGAACAAGCATGGCAGGCCCCTTACCCAGAAGACTGTCTAGAAGAACAAGTGAATGACAAGCTTATGGATGCCACAATATTGTAAAACTCCAGCACCATGGTAAAATAGTATATTGAGCTCCAGCTGTTTCCTCACAACTCATTTATCGTTCCAGCTAAAATTTCTCCCTTTCTTTCTTTTCTTTTCTTCATTCTCTTTTTCCCTTTCTTCCTCCTTTCCCTCCCCCTCCCTCCCTTCCTTCCTTTCCTTCCTTCTTTCTTTCACCTTTTCCCAGTTTCAACTACAGTCTTAAATTTACCAACTTATGCTTTTGTGTATGTTTGTCTGTTTGTTTGTTTTTGGTGTCCATGACTGAGGGGAGTTATTCTTTGAGGTAGAGGAATGCATGCTTAATGCCTTTTTTTAAAATTATTATTATGTTCAGTTAGCCAACATATACTACATTAGTTTTTGATGGAGTGTTCAGTGATTCATTAGTTGTGTAAAACATCCAGTGCTCATCACAACAGAAGACTACCTCAATAGTCACCACCCAGTTACCCCATCCCTTCACCTCCCTCCATTCTGTAGCCTTCAGTTTAGTTCCTGGAGTCCAGAGTCTCCATGGTTTGTCTCCCTCTCTGATTTCTTCCCATTCAGTTTCTCCTCCCTTCCCCTGGGATCCTCTGCACTATTCAATCTTCTGTTCTGCATAAGAGTGAAACTATAAGATAACTGCGTTTCTCTGCTTGACTTATTTCATTTAGCATAACCCCCTTCAGTTCCATCCATGTCAGTGTAACTGGTAGGTATTCATCCTTTCTGATGGCTGATTAATATTTCACATGAACCACATCTTCTTACTCCATTCATTTCTTGAAGGACATCTAGGCCCCTTCCACAGTTTAGCTATTGTGGATATTGCTGCTATGAACTTTGGGGTGCATGTGCCCCTTCTTTTCACTACATCGGTGCCTTTGGGCTAAATACTTAGTGCAATTGCTGGGTCACAGGGTAGCTCTAATTATGACGTCTTGAGGAACCTTCATACTGTTTTCCAGAGTGGCTGCACCAGCTTGAATTCCCACCAACAGTGTAGGAGGGTTTCCCTTTCTCCACATCTTCATCAACATTTGTTGTTAACTGTCTTTTAATTTTAGCCATTCTAACTGGTGCAAGGTGGTATCTCATTGAGGTTTTGATCTGAATTTCCCTGATGGATAATGCTATGGAACATTTTTTCATGAGTCTGTTATCCATTTGTATGTCTTTCTTGGAGAAGTATCTATTCGTGACTTCTGACCATTTTTTTACTGGATTATTTGTTTTTTGGGTGTTGAGTCTGAGAAAATTGTAGATTTTAAATACCAGTCTTTTATCTGGAATGCCATTCGCAAATATCTTCTCCCATTCCATGGGTTGCCTCTTAGTTTTGTTGACTGTTTCCATTACTGTGAAGCTTTTTATCTTGATGTAGTCCCAATAGTTCATTTTTGTTTTTGTTTCCCTTGCCTTTGGAGACGTGTCTTGAAAGAAGACACTGTTGTCAATGTCAAAGAAGTTACTGCCTATGTTCTCCTCTAGGATTTTGATGGGTTCTTGTCTCACACTGGGGTCTTTCACCCATTTTGAGTTTATCTTTATGTATGTATTCACTAGACTAGAAAATAGTCTAGCTTCATTCTTCTGCATGTGGCTGTCCAGGTTTCCTAGCTCCATTTATTGAAAAGACTGCCTTTTATCAATGGGTTGTTCATTCCTAATTTGTTGAAGATTAGTTGACCATAGAATTGAGGGTCCATATCTGGGGTCTCTATTCTGTTACACTGATAAGTCTTACTTTTTTGCCAATACCATGCTGTCTTAACGATCACAGTTTTGTAATATAGTTTGAAATCAGGCTTCATAATGCCCTCAGCTTTGGTTTTCTTTTTCAACATGCTTCTGGTGATTCAGAGTCTTTTCTGGTTCCATACTAATTTAGGATTGTTTGTTCAAGCTCTTTGAAAATGTTGATTTTTTTTTTCCTTCAGTGCTCCAAGATTCATTGCTTATGCACTAATGATAATATTTTGATAAGGATTGCATTGAATGTGTAGATTACTCTGAGCAACATAGACATTTTAACAATGTTTGTTGTTCTAATCCACGAGCATGGAATATTTTTCCATCACTTTTTGTCATTCTCAGTTTCTTTCATAGGTGTCTGCAATTTATAGAGTGTAGATCCTAGACCTCTTTGGTTAGATTTATTCCTAGGTATCCCATGATTTTTGGTGCTATTATAAAAGAAATTGATTCTTTAATTTCTCTTTCCCAGCCAGAGAGGGAACACAAATAGGGGGAGTGAGAGAGGGAGAAGCAGGCTTCCTGTCGAGCAGGGAGCCCGATGCAGAGCTCAATCCTCAGACTCCAGGATCATGACCTGAGCCGAAGGCAGAGGCTTAACCACTGAGCAACCCAGGTGCCCAAATTTCTCTTTCTTCAATAACATTTTTAGTGTGAAGAAATGCCACTGATTTATGTACATTCATTGTGTATCCTGTCACATTACTGAATTGCTGTATGAGTTGTAGTAATTTGGGCATGGAGTCTTTTGGGTTTTCCACATAAAGTACTATATCATCTGTGAAAAGAGAGAGTTTGACTTCTTTTTTACAAATTTGAATGCCTTTTATTTTTTGTTGTCTGATTGCTGAAGTTAGGACTTCTAGTACTATGTTGAACAATAATGGTGAGTGTGGGCATCTCTGTTGTGCTCCTGACCTTAAAGGAAAGGATCTAAGTTTTTCAGAATTGAGAACGATATTCACTGTGGCCTTTACATAGATGGGTTTTATAATATTGAGGTATGTTCCCTCTATCCCTACACTCTGAGGAATTTTAATCAGGAAAATCTCAGTTGCTTTTTCTACATCAATTGAGAGGATCATATAATTCCTGTCTTACCTTTTATTATGTGCTCTATCACATTTTTTTTGATTTGTGAATGTTGAACCACTACTGTTGCATCCCAGAATAAATCCCACCTAGTCATGGTGAATAATCCTTTCAATGTACTGTTGGATCCTCTTGGCTAGGAACTTATTGAGTATTTTGGAATCCAAGTTCATAGGAAGATCAGTCTACAATTCTCATTTTTGATGGGGTCTTTGTCGATTTTGGATCAGGGTAATGCTGGCCACATAGAAGGAGTTTGGAAGTTATTCTTCTAGTTCTAATTTTTTGAAACAGATTCAGTGGAATAGGTATGATTTCTTCTTTAAATGTTTGGTAGAATTTCCCTGGAATTCAGAATCCAACCTGGACCATTGTATTTTGGGATTTTTTTTTTGATTACTGCTTCAATTTCCTTTCTGGTTATTGGTCTATCCAGATTGTTACAGTCTTGGTAGTTTATAAATTTCCAGGAATGTATCCATTTCTTCCAGATGGCTTAATTTGTTGGCATATACTTGCTGGTAATAATTTCTTTTAAAAAAAGATTTTATTTATTTATTTGACAGAAAGAAACACAGCTAGAGAGGGAACACAAGGAGAGGGAGTGAGAGAGGTGGAAGCAGCTTCCTGCCAAGCAGGAAGCCTGAAGCAGGGCTCGATCCCGGAACTCCAGGAGCATGACCTGAGCCAAATGCAGACACTTAATGACTGAGCCACCCAGGTGCCCCTGCTGGTAATAATTTCTAATAATTGTTTCTATTTTCTTGATCTTAGTTGTGATCTCTCCACTTTCATTCATGATTTTATTGATTTGGGTCCTTTCTCTTTTATTTTGGATAAGTCTGGTGAGAGGTTTATTGACAAAGGGCTGATATCCAAGATCTACAAAGAATTGCTCAAACTCAACACCCAAAAAACACCTTACACTAGTTAGAATGGCAAAAATTAACAAGGCAAGAAACAACCAATGTTGGAGAGGATGTGGAGAAAAGGTAACCCTTTTACACTGTTGGTGGGAATGCAAGTTGTTGCAGCACTTTGGAAAACAGTGTGGAGGTTCCTAAAAAAATTTAAAAATAGAATTACCCTATGACTTGGCAATTGCACTACTGGGTATTTACCCCAAAGACACAGACGTTGTGAAAATATGGGCCATATGCACCCCAAAGTTCATAGTAGCAATGTACACAATAGGCAAACTGTGGAAGGAGCCTAGATGTCCTTCAACAGATGAATGGATAAATAAGATGTGGTCCATATACACAGTGGAATATTCTTCAACCATCAGAAAAGATACCCAACTTTTGCATCAATATGGATGGGATTGTTCGAGATTTTACTAAGTGAAATAAGTCAAGCAGAGAGAGTCAATTATCATATGGTTTCACTTATTTGTAGAACATAAGGAATAGCATGGAAGACATTAGGAGAAGGAAAAGAAAAACAAAGGGGTAGGAATCAGAGTGGGAGATGAAACATGAGACTATGGACTCCAAGTAACCAACTGAGGGTTAAGAAGGAAAGGGGTTGGGGGATGGGTGAGCCTGGTGATAGGTATTAAGGAGGGTACAGATTGCATGGAGTACTGGGTGTTACACACAATGAATCATGGAGCTCTACATCAAGAACTAATGATGTACTGTAGGGTGTCTAACATAACATAATAAAAATTAAAATAAATAAATAAATAAATGTATGTATGTATGTATGTATGTTAGGTAGAATTCTCCTGGGAAGCCATGGGGCCCTGGACTCTTGTGTTTTGGGAGGTTTTGATTATTGTTTCAATCTCCTTCCTGGTTTTGAGTCTGTTCAAATTGTTTGTTTCTACCTGTTTCAGTCTCAGTAGTTGATAAGTTTCCAGGAAGACATTCATTTCTTCTAGATAGCTTAATTTGTTGGCATATAGGTGCTGGTAATAATTTCTAATAGTTGTTTCTATTTCCTTGGTGTTGGTGTTAGTCCTGATCTCTCCCCTTTCATTCAAGAGTTTACTAATTTGGATCTTTGATGTTTCTTTTAAATAAGTCTGGTGAGATGTTTATCAATCTTATTAATTCTTTCAGAGAACCAGCTTCTAGCTTGATTGTTCTGTTCTATTTTTCTGGTTTCTCTTTCATTAATTTCTGATCTAACCTTCATTATTCTTCTACTATTGCTTGCTTTCGGCATGATTTGACATTGTTTCTCCAGGTCCATTAGGTGTAAGGTTAGCTGTGCATTTGGGATTTTTCCAGATTTTTTGAGAGGCTTGAATCATTATGTATTTCCCCCTTAGGACCTCCTTTGCAGTAGCCCCTAGGTTTTGGCCCAATGTGTTTTCATTCTCATTAGTTTCAATGACTTGTTTAAGTTTTTCTTTAATTTCCTGGTTGATCCAATCAGTCTTTAGCTTCCAAGTGACTGAGTTCTTTCCAAACTACTTCCTGTAGTTGATTTCCAGTTCCATAGCATTTTGGTCTGAAAATATGCAGGGAATAATCCTGATCTTTTGATACCAGTTGAGACCTGATTTGTGACCTAATATGTGATCTATTCTGGAGAGAGTTCCATGTGCACTTGAGAAGAATGAATATTCTGTTGTTTTAGGATGTAATGTTCTGTATATATTCGTGAAGTCCATCTAGCTCAATGTTTTATTCAAAGCAGTTTTGTTGTTGTTGTTGTTGTTGATCTTCTGCTAAGTTATCTTTCCACTGGTGTGAGTGGAGTGTTAAGGTCTTCTACTATTAATGTATTATTATTGATGTATCTTTAAATTGGTTATTAATTGGTTTATACAACTGACTGCTCCCATGTTGGGTGCACAGATATATACAACTCTTAGATCTTATTGTTGAATAGACCTTTTAAGTATGATATAGTGTCCCTCTACATCTCTTACTACAGTTTCTTGTTTAAAAAATAATTTGTCTGATACAAGGAGTGCTACTCCAGCTTTCTTTTGAGGTCCATTAGCATGGTAAATGGTTCCCAATTCCTTCCCTTTAATCTGGAGGTGTCTTTAGGTTCAAAATGCATGTATTGTAGACAGCATAAAAATGGATACTGCTTTTTATCCAATCTGAAATCCCACATCTTTTCATGGCAACATTGATCCTGTTTACATTCAAAGAAACTAAGGAAAGATATGAATTTAGTGTCATTGTATTCCCTGTAAAGTCTGTGTTCTTGTAGTTTCTCTTACTGTCTTGTCCATGTGACTCTTGGAGATTCTCTTTGCTTACATAATCCCCCTTAATATTTCTTGCAGGGCTAGCTTGGGGTCACATACTCTTGTAGTTTTGACCTCTCCTGAAAGCACTTTCTTTCTCCATCTGTTCCAAATCACAGGTTTTTTGGGGGGGCAAAGTATTCTTGGCTGTATGTTCTTTTCATCTGGTACGCTGAATATGTCTTGCTAGCCCTTTCTGGCTTGCCAGGTCTCTCTGTACAGGTCTGATGTTATTCTGGTGTTTCTTCCTCTGTACAGAAGAAATTTATTCCCTCTTGATGATCTCAGGTAGCATCCTTAGCTCTAAGATGTGCAAGCTTCACTATTATATGTTGGGGTGTTGATCTTTTTGATTTGGGGAGGGGTCCTCTCTGCCTCTTGGACATGAATGCTTGTTCCTTTCCCCAGATTAAGGAAGTTCTCAGATATGAACAGATGGAAAGAGAAAGTGCCTCAGTTGGTTAAGCATCTGCCTTTGGCTCAGGTCACCCTCCCAGTGTCCTGAGATCAAGCCCCATATCAGGTTTCCTCCTCAGTTGAGAGTCTGCTTCTCTCTCCCTCTGCTCCTGCCCCCAGCTCAGGCTTTCTCACTCTCTCTCTTTCTCAAATAAAAAATGTCTTAAAAAAGATTTAGGCCACATATTAAACAGGCTTTAAGAAATATAAAAAATTGAAATCATACCATTCAACTTTTCTGAACACAATTTTATGAAAATAAAAGTCAAACACATTAAAAAATTTGGAAACAAATACATGGAGTTTAAACAACATGCTACTAAACAATGAATGGGCCAGAGTACCCAGGAAGAAACTGAAAAAAAATACATGGAAACAAATAAAAGTGAACACACAATGGTCCAAAATCACTGTGAGACAGCAACAGTGGTCCTAAGGGGAAGTATGGAGCAATACAGTCTTATCTCAAGAACCAAGAAAAATCTCAAACACCCTCAGCCTACACCTAAAGAAGCTATAAACAGAACAATAAAAGTAGCCTAACATCAGCCAAAGGAGGGAAATAATAAGATTAGAGTAGAAATAAGTGATATAAAAACTAAAAAAAATACATTAGAACAGGTCAATGGAATCAGGAGGTGGTTCTTTGAAAAAAAAATGAAATTAATCACATAGCCAAACTATTCAAGAAGAAAGGAGAAAGGACCCAAATAAATAAAATCACAAATAAGAGAAGAGAAATAACAATCAACACCAGAGAAGTACAATTATAAGTGATTATGTAAACTATATGCCTACACATTGGACAACCTGGAAGAAATGAATTAATTCCTAGAAACATATAAACTACCAAAATGGAAACAGGAAAAGAAAGAAAACTTAAACAGCATGATAACTAGCAAGAAAATTGAACTAGTAATCAACAGTCTCTTGAGACACAGAAGTCCAGGACCAGATGGCTTCACAATAAATTTTGCAAACATTTAAAAAAGAGTTAATACACTTCTCAGACCAATCCAATAAAATAAAAAAGGAAGGAAAACTTCCAAATTCATTCTATGAAGCCAGCATTATCCCATATCAAAAATAAAGACTACACTAAAAAACAGAACTGAGGGCCAATATTCATAATGAACAGAGATGCAAAAATTGTCAATAAAATACTAGCAAATTGAATCCAACAATTCATTAGAAAAATTAATCACCATGATCAAGTGGGATTTATTCCTGCATTGCAAGGATGGTTTAATATTCACAAATCAATCAACATGTTACACCACATTAATAAATGAAACAAGAACCATATGATCCTTTCAACAGATGCAGAAAAATCATGTGATAAAGTACAGCATCCATTCATTGATAAAAGCCACCAATAAAGTAGGGATAGAAGGGACATGCCTCAACATCATAAAGGCCATATATGAAAGACCCACAGCTAGTATCAAACTCAATGGGGAAAAACTGAGAGCATTTTCTCTATGGTCAGGAAAAGACAGGGATATCCACTCTCACCATTATTATTTAAGATAGTACTGGAAGTCTTAGCCTTGGCAATTGGACAAGAAAAGGAAATAAAAGGCATTCAAATTGGCAAGGAAGAGGTGAAATATTCACTATTTACAGACGTCATGATACTCTATGTAGAAAACCTGACAGACTCTACCAAAAAAGTTCTGGAGCTGATACACGAATTCACTAAAAACACAGGATACAAAATCAACCTATAAAAAATTATTGGATTTCTATGTATCAATAATTAAGCAACAGAAAGGAAAGCCAAAGGGTCAAACCCACTTACAGCTGCACCAAAAACAATAATGTTGGGGACGGCGTGATCCGCCCCTCCTGCCATGCCGCAAGCCACCAGAAAACTTTGGTGGAGGTACCGATGAATGTGGATGAAAGTCCCTCCAGGCTTTCCCCACCAAGAAACTGGAAAAGACACATACCCTGTGGGCTGGGGCAATATTTCCTTTGTGTCCCTGGGACGTGCATCTGGGCAAGCGCTCATTCAAGGCATGGGGAGCAATGATCCTCCCTCAAAGTGAAAGAGCTCTGCAAAGTTGCAATCACTGACACCAAAAAATATTTGTTTCCATTGTTCCTTGTCTGTTTAACTACCATAAATTCTTTGACACTATTTCTTCTTACTTTACTTACTCAAGTAAACACTTTTGTTTATACTTACCATCATTAAAGACAGTTTAATCTTAGATATCCCGCAGCTCTATGGAGGAGATTGTCACGGTTTTTAAATGGTTAATTAAAGGGCTTAATATAAGAAATAAAGTATACTAACAAGGACATTGCCACACACACTAAAGATCCATAATAAAGAGTTCTGAATCCAGTCTTGGAAAAATAGGCTGAGCAAATGCTTTTACCTTTGCAAAAGAAGTTATTTTTCTCCTTGATGCCAAACAGACTAACTTTTGGTCATTGTATTAATAATGTAGCTAAAGCTTTGTACATAATTCATCTAAGCCTTTCAATTGCCTTCTTGTTTGTAATACCTGCTTAAAAAACACCATATCATTAGTCTGCCCTTTATCATCTAAGCACCAAATGTAGAAACTGTAAAAAACCTTACTGAGCAACATGTCCTTGGTTTGGCTTAGGGAGTTAACTCTGAACTGTAGATAGGTGCACCTGCAAAAACATGTTTCACTGATCAAAGCACTATGTTTCTCTAACAAGGACACTGTGTAATCAAAAATCACTTTCTTAGGGGCGCCTGGGTGGCTCAGTTGGTTAAGCGACTGCCTTCAGCTCAGGTCATGATCCCGGATACCCGGGATCAAGTCCCACATCGGGCTCCCTGCTCGGCGGGAAGCCTGCTTCTCCCTCTCTCACTCCCCCTGCTTGTGTTCCCTCTCAGGCTGTGTTTCTCTCTGTCAAATAAATAAATAAAATCTTAAAAAAAAATCACTTTCTTAAACTTTAAACTAACTGCATCCCCCAACCTCCTCTTGCCTTGGAATAATAAAAAACTGGGACCCTTGTCAGTCAGGAGAGACAGAAACAGTAGAGAGATAAAAACAGTAGAGAGACAGAAACAGTAGATGGACAGAAATAGTAGAGAGACAGAAACAGTAGATAGACAAAAAACAGTAAAGAGACAAAAACAAAAGCAAAGACAGAGACAGAAGCAAAAAGAAAGACAAAAGCAGAGACAATACCTGAGAGCCTAAGAGCCTAAAAGCCTGAGAGCCATAGAGCCTGTGAAGCAAGAGCCAGAGCCAGGGCCAGAGCTAAAGCCAATGCCAGAGCCAGTGCCAGAGCCTGCTTCATAGGTCTCTCCTGGCTGACCTCGGGTCTGTCAGCTTGCATCAAATCTCCGTGTCCGTGTCATTATTTTCGCCTGCCAGACATCCCTTGGTTCGAAACCCACATCTCTGCTGAGGCTGGTCCCCGGCACAATAAGATACCTAGTAATAAACCTAACCGAAGAGGTAAAATCCCTGTCCTCTGAAAAGTACACAACACTGATGACAGAAATTGAAGATGGCACAAAGAAAAGAAAAGACATTCCATGCCCATGGATCAGAAGTATGAATATTGTTAAAATATCTGTATTACCAAGGAGGGGCAAGATGACAGAGATGTAGGAGACCCCATTTCAAAGGGTCCCCTGAAGTGAGCTAAATATCTACAAGAACACTGTAAACACCCATGAAATCAGCCTGAGATGTACAACTACACACTTCTGAATCTCTATGGGGAAGAGCATCAGCGGAGAGGTAAAGAAGAGCTGGAGCACTTGGACTGATTTCAGAGGACAAACAGGAGGGGGAGGGAGCCACCAGAAGCGACCCATTGGAAAGTAATACCCCAGTACGAAAGTGCCTTGTGCTTGGGGACCAGAATCAAATTGCAGTCTGGTTAAAAGCACTCAAAAACAAAGGATCTTAAGGCACAACCAGGGGAAGCTGACATTTGCAACTCCAGGCTGAGGGTAGAAAGCACTCCCCAGCACCCACTGAGGAAACCAGCAGTAAGAAGCCCCTAAATCTGCACTTGATCCGCCACTTGGGCGAGGCACTCGCAAACTGCAACAGAGGTGACTCTGGAGCCTTCTGTGTGACTTGCAGGAACATGGGATCCTAGTGTTCCCAGCATGGGTGTGGGCTCCAGAGAGCATTCGGACAGTGACAGGCTCACACAAATCGATATCACTCACAGTTTCTGTGGCCCGGGAGTGAAGCAACAAGTGGGGTGATGGGTGCCATTCTGGCTAGCGACTGTGGGTGCATGCTAGCTGTGAGAGGTGGCAGGGTATAGGGGAGAGTGCAGGGGAGAGTCTGTGTGCCCCACACCAACAGAAGGGAGAGATGGAGGGTTCTCTCTGAGATGGAGGTCTGGGTGTGGACAGCTTACTTTGACCTGACTTTCCGAAAAGCTGCAAAAAGCTGCAAAAGAACAAATCTTCCAGAGAACAAAAGCCTGAAAGCCCAGTTTCCATAGAGCAGAGCCCATTGAAAGGGGGTGGGGAGACTCAGCCCAGGCAACAATGACTGAAAAACAATGCAGCAGACCCCTCCCCCAGAAGGTAAGCCAGAAGAACAAGAGGACAACACCACAGGGTCTACGTAAAACTAAAACCCGAACATCAGGTAAAAATAATATATTAAGCTCTTGATACTATTCTAAAACCTGTATATTTTATAGATACATCTTTTCATTTTATTTTCTTTTAAAATTCTTTTTATTTTTATTTTTAAGTTTTCGTTTTAAATTTTAAATTCATTCTCATGGTTTTTGTTCTTTTATTTTCTAACACATTTATTATTACAACATGATACTTAATACAATATTCCATAATAACTTTTTACCTTGAACTTTTTTCAAACACAAATCTGTGTTTGTTTGTTTTCGTTTTCTTCTTTTTTCTATTAAATATACATATAGATATAAGCTTCAAGGTAATCCTTCATTCCTATTCAATATGACCCCTATGTATAAACCAGTTTTAATTTCCGTACATCTCTAGAAAGTGAAGTCCTCATACAATAATAACAAGATACTAACAAGGAGGAACTGAAATACTTTCCTTGCACACAACGAGGGTTTGTACTCACCTTCCCATCCTATTCTTCTGTCAGTGTTGCTGTTTTTGTTGCCTTTGTAATATACAAATACTGTTCTTGGGGGTCATTTGGGTTGGGTATTGCTTTTTGATTTTTTGCCTTTCTTTTACTTTTGATGGTCCTTTTCTTTATGCTTTTTTGTTTCTGTGCCAGATAAATCCTACCATCAGGGCCTATTTTGGCTGGGTTTTTTCTTGCTTCTTTTCTCTTTTTCTCTCTTTTTTCTTTCTTTTTCCTTTTTGGTGGTGACTTCTGAATGCTTCAAAACCTTCCAACGAGCATCTCACCTGGATTATGGTTGATATATTTAGTTATACAGCCCCTTAATTACCCCTCACCAAAATGACTCGGAGGAGGAACACCCAACAGAAGAAAAACTCAGAGACTGCAACCCCTGTCACAGAACTAGTAGATATGAAAACAAACAATATGACAGAAATGGAATTCAGGGTAGCTTATCCAAGCAGTGGCTAATTTGGAAAAGAACATTAGTGGCAAGACAGAAGTTCTGACGGCAGAAGTGAAAGCTGAACAGGGAGAGGTAAAAAAGGCTATGAATGAGACCCAATCTAATTTAAATACACTAACAGCTAAGGTAAGTGAAGCAGAAGATCACATTAGTGATCTAGAAGACAGACTGATTGAGAAGGAAGAGCAGGAGAAGTCTTGGAACAAAGAGCTAAAATCGCATGAAGATAGAATTAGGAAAATAAATGAGGCCATGTAATGCTCCAATATCAGAATCATTGGAATCCTTGAGGGACTTGACAGAGAGAGAGAGAGAAAGCTAGAAGATATAGCTGACCAATCCTGGATGAAAATTTCCCTAATCTGGGGAATGAAACAAGTGTTTTTGTCCTAGAGGCAGAGAGGACACCCCTCAACATCAACAAGGCTAGAAAACCTGCAGGCACGTAAGTATGAAAGTCATGAATCATAAATTCAGAGAATATGTGTTAAGGGCAGCTACGCAGGAAGAGATCCCTTATGTACAGAGGGTGGACCATCAGAATAACATAAGACTTATCCACAGAAACCTGGCAAGCCAAAAAGGGCTGGTAAGACATATTCAGGAAATTAAATGAAAAAAATATGAAACCATGGATAATGTACTCAGAAAGGTTCACTTTCAAAATGGAGAGAAAAAGAGCTTCCAGGAAAACGCTAGGTCTAAAAGACTATGCACCCCCAAGCCAGCACTACAAGAAATATTAAGGGGGGGGTTTCTATAAAAGAGGAATGAACCCAAGAGTAACACAGAACAGAAATTTACAGAAGTAACCTATAGAAACAAGAACATCACAGACAACATGACGTCAATAAAAACATACCTATCAATAATCACTCTCAATGTGAATGGCCTAAACGCACCAACAAAATGGCACAGGGCTGGAGACTGGACAAAATAACAGAACCCGTCAATATGCTGTCTACAAGAGACACATTTTAAATCTAAACACACTTCCAGACTGAAAGTGATAGGATGGAGAACCATCGTTCATGCCAATGGACCTCAAAAGAAAGCTGGGGTAGCAATTCTCATATCAGACAAATTAGATTTTAATCTAAAGACTGTAGTCAGAGATACAGAAGGACACAATATCATTCTTAAAGAGTCTATACACCAAGAAGATCTAATAATTTTAAATATATATGCCCCCAACATGGGAGTAGCCAACTACATAAGCCAACTGTTAAGCAAAATAAAGAGTCGTATCAATACAAGTACATTAATAGTAGGAGATCTTAACACACCACTCTTAGCAATGGACAGATCATCTAAACAGAAAATCAACAAAGAAACAAGAGTGTTGAATGACACATTGGACCAGATGGATCTCATAGATATATTCAGAACATTCCACCCTAAAACAGCAGAATACTCATTCTTCTCTAGTGCACATGGAACTTTCTCCAGAATAGACTATATACTGGGACATAAATCAGGGATCAACCAATACCAAAAGATTGAGATTATTCCCTGCATATTTTCTGTCCAAATGCCTTGCAACCAGAACTCAAACAGAAGAAAAAGTTCAGAAGGAATTCAAACACTGGGAAGCTAAAGACTATCCAGCTGAAGAATGTTTGGATCAACCAAGAAATCAAAGAAGAACTTAAACATGTCACGGAAACCAATGAGAAGATATATATATCCAAAGCGTATGGGATATGGCAAAGGCAGTACTAAGGTGGGAATACATAGCCATCCAAGCCTCACTCAAAAAAATTGAAAAATCCCAAATACACTGACTCTCATTACACCCTAAAGAACTGGAAAATCCACAACAAATTAAGCCAACCCCACATACAAGACAGGAAATAATTAACCTTAGAGCAGAGATCAACGAATTAGAAACTAGAGATACAGTAGAACACATCAAAGAAACTAGAAGCTGTTTCTTTGAAAGAATTAATAAGATCGATAAACCATTGGCCAAACTAATCAAAAGAAAAGGGGAAGACCCAAAATAATAAAGTTATGAAAGGGGAGACATCATGAATAATGTGAAGAAGTAGAAATAATTATCAAAAATTACTGTTAACACTATATGCCAACAAGTTAAACAACCTAGAAGATATGGATGCATTCCTGGAAACCTATAAACTTCCAAGACTGAAACAGGAAAAAATTTACAAACTGAATACACCAGTATCTAGTAATGAGATTGAAGCAGTGATCAAAAACCTCCCATAAAACAAGAGCCCAGAACCTGACAGATTCCCTGAGGAATTCTACCAAACATTCAAAGAAGAAATAATACCTATTCTCCTGAAGCAGTTTCAGAAAATAGAAACAGAAGGAAAACTTCCATAGTCTTTCTGTGAAGCCAGCATTACTTTAATCCCAAACCAAGACCACATCAAAAAGGAGAACTTCAGACCAATATCCGTGATGAATATTGATGCAAAATTCTCTACAAGATCCTTGCTAATAGGATCCAATAGTACATCAAAAATATTATCCACCACAACCAGGTGGGATTTATCCCTGGGATGCAAGGGTGGTTCAACATTCACAAATCAATCAACGTGATAGAACCAAATCAATAAGAGAAGAGAGGAGAACCACATGGTCCTCATGGTCCTCTCAATTGATGCAGAAAAAGCATTTGACAAAATGCAGCATCCATTCCTGATTAAAACTCTTCAAAGTATAGAGATAGAAGGAACATTCCTCAACCTCATAAAATCTATCTACGAAAAACACACGGGAATATCATTCTCAATGGGGAAAAACTAACAGCCTTCCCACTGAGATCAGGATCAAGAGAAGGATGCCCACTTTTGTACCTATTGTTCAACATAGTGCTAGAAGTCCTAGCAACAGCAATCAGACAACAAAAATACATAAAAGGTATTCAAACTGGCAACAAAGTAGTCAAACTCTCTCTCTTCACAGATGACATGATACTCTACATGGAAAACCCAAAAGACTCTACTCCCAAACTACTGGAACTTATACAACAATTCAGTAATGTGGCAGGATTTAAAATCAATGCACAGAAATCAGTTGCACTCTTATACACTAACAATGAATATTAGAAAGGGAAATCAGAGAATCAATTCAATTTACTATAGCACCAAAAACCACAATATACCTAGGAATAAACCTAAGCAAAGAAGTTAAGGATCTGTAGTCGAGGAACTACAGAAAACTCATGAAAGAAATTGAAGAAGACATGAAAAGATGGAAGAGCATTCCATGCTCATAGATCAAAAAAATAAATATTGATAAAATGTCTATACTGCACAGAGCAATCTATATTTTCAATGCCATCCCAATCAAATTCCACATTTTTCAAAGTGAAGAAAAAATAATCCTAAAATTTATATGGAACCAAAAAAGACCCCAAATTTCTAAGGAAAAGTTGAAAAAGAAAAATCTGGGTCATCATGTTGCCAATTTCAAGCTTTATTACAAAGCTGTGATCACCAAGACAGCATGGTAATGGCACAAAAACAGACAAATAGACCAAAACAGCAGCATAGAGAGTCCAGATATGGACCGGCAACTCCATGGTCAAAGAACGTTCAACAAAGCAAGAGAAAATATCCACTGGAAAAAAGACAGTGTCTTCAATAAATGGTGCTGGGAAAATTGGACAGCTATATATAGAAGAATGAAACTCTACCATTCTCTTATGCCATACACAAAGATAAACTCGAAATGGATGAAAGAACTCAATGTGAGGCAGGAATCTTTCAAAATCCTAAAGGAGAACATAGGAAGTAACCTCTTTACATCCACAGCAACTTCTTTCAAGATACGTCTCCAAAAGCAAAGAAAAGAAAAGCGAAAATGAACTTTTGGGACTTCATCAAAATAAAAAGCTTCTGCACAGCAAAGGAAACAGTCAACAAAACAAAGAGGCAACCCATGGAATGGGAGACGATATTTGTAAATGACACTATAGACAAAGGGCTGATATCCAATATCTATAAAAAACCCTCATACTCAACATCCAAAAAAATGATCACCTCAAAAACTGGGTAGGAGACATGAAGAGGCACTTCTTTATAGAAGACATACATATGGCTAACAGACACATGAAAGAATGTTCATCATCTTTAGCTATCAGGGAAATTCAAATCAAAAGCACACTGAGATACCAGGTTACACCAGTCAGAATAGCCAAAATTAAGAGAGGAAACAAGTGTTGGAGAGGCTGTGGAGAAAGGGGAACCCTCTTACAATGTTGGTGGGAAAGCAAGTTGGTGCAGTGATTTTGGAAACTGTGTGGAGATTCCTTAAAAAATTAAAAATACAGCTACCCTATGACCCTGTAATTGTACTACTGGGTATTTACCCCCAAAATACAGATGTAGTGAAAACAATGGCCATATGTACACCAAAGTTCATAGCAGCAATATCTACAATCCCAAACTGTGGAAAGAGCCAAGATGGCCTTCAACAGATGAATGGATAAAGAAGATATGGTCCATATATACAATTACACCTCCATTAGAAAGGATGAATACCCAACTTTTGTAGCAACATGGACTGGATTGGAGATTATGCTGAGTGAAATGAGCCAAGCAGAGAAATTCAAGTATCATGTGGTTTCACTTAGTTGTGTCACATAAGGAGTAATAGGGAGGACAGTAGGAGAAGGAAAGGAAATGGGAAGAGGGGTAAATTGGGGAGGGAGATAAAACACGAGAGGCCTTGTACTCAGAAACAAACTGAGGGTCTTGGAGGGGAAACTGTGGGGGGATAGGAGAGCCTGGCAGTGGTATTGAGTGCACATACTACATGGAGCACTGAGTGCGGGGCATAAACAATAAACTTGAAACACTAAAAAAAAAAATCTGTATTACCCAAAGCAATATAGTATTTAATTTGATCACTATCAAAATACTGAAAGCACTTTTTACAGAGCTAGAACAATCCTAAAATTTGTATGTGACCAGAAAAGCTAAACAGCCAATGTATTCTTGAAAAAGATGATGAAAGCTGGAGGTGTCACTATTCTGGACTTCATGGTATATTACAATTGCTCTAGTGATCAAAACAGTACGGTAGTGGCACAAAATTGACAAATGAATCAATAGAACAGAATAGAATACCCAGTAATAAACCCACAATTACATGGGCAATTAATCTTCATGGAAGGAAGAATAACCAGTGGGAAAAAGATAGTCTCTTCAACAAATGGTATTGGGAAAACTGGACAGCAACATGAAAGGAATGAAATTGGACCACTTTCTCACACCAAATACAAACATAAATTCAAAATGGTTTAAAGACCTAAATGTGAGACATAAAATCATAAATATGCTAGATAAGATCCCAGCAGTAATTTCTTTGACATCTACTATTGCCAAGTTCTTTTTATATATGCCTCCTAAGGCAAGGGGAACAAAAACCAATATAAACTATTGGGATTTCATCAAAATAAAAAGCTTCTACACAGTGAAAGAAACAATCACAAAAATAAAGTGACATATGTGTTAGTATCCAAAATATACCAAAAACATATAAATACCCAAAAAAGAAATAATCCAAATAAAACATGGACAGAAAAAATGAAAAGACATTTCTCCAAAGACATGTTCATAGTCAAGTTCCATTTCCATAAAACGGAAAGATGCTCAACATCCCTCATCATCAAGGAAATGCAAATCGAAACCACAATGAAATATTACACCTGTCAGGATGTCTAAAACAAAAACATAAGAAAGAAATACTGGCAAGTATGTGCAGAAAATGGAAGACTAATGCACTGTTGGTGGGAAGGCACACGGGTGTAGCCACTCTGGAGACTGTACAGAAGTTTCTCCAAAAATTAAAAATAGCATTATCACATGATCCAGTAATTTCTCCACTGGGTATTTATTTATAGAATATTAAAACACTATTTTGAAAAAGATATATGCACTCCTATGTTTATTGCACCATTATTTACAGTAGTGATAAGGAAAATCTGTGTTCTGAGGTGGCGGACCAATCCAGTAGGGAAATCTCAGTCCCAGCCCCAGAGCCATTCCAGGTTTCGCCTAGGCCCACCAGCCACAGCCTGAAGAGTGGCACAGATATGGAAGTACAAGTGTATAAACTACCCCCTTTGTTTGTGCTCAGGGTTCAGGCCTTGATAGATTACTCTCCTCTGAGTCCATTGGCATAAAATTAACCTCCGATCCTCCAAGGTCTCCGAGTGCCACTTGGTTTTTTGGCCAGGCTCCAGTCCAGTTTCCCTAACAGTAGCAAGATATAAAAGAAAACCAAGCGTGTATCAACTGAGGAATGGATAAAGAACGTGTGGTTTATTTTTTTAATCATTTTAAAATTTATATTCAATTAGCCCACACATAGTGCATCATTAGTTTCAGATGTAGTGTTCAATGATTCATCAGTTGCTATAACACCCAGCACTCTTCACATCATGTGTCCTCCTTAATGCCCATCACCCCCCATCTCCCCTTCCACAATCCTCAGTTTGTTTCCCAGACCCAAGAGTCTCTCATGGTTTGTCTCTCTCTCTCTCCGATTTAAGATGTGGTTTATATACACATTGTATTACTCAGCCATAAAAGTGAATAAAATCTTGCCATTTGCAACAAAACAGATGGAGGTAGTGAGTATAATGCTAAATGAAATAAGTCAAAGAAAGGTAAGTATCATATGATTTCAATCATATGTGTAATTCAAGAAACACAATAAAGGAAAAAAAAGACAAACAAAAAACCAGAGGAACTATATAGGAAACAAACATGGCTGACAGATGGTAGGTGGATGGGGAATGGATCAAGCAGGTAAGGTGGATTAAAAGCACACTCATCCTGATGATGACTGAATAATGTATGGAATTGTTCAATCACTATATTGTACATCTGGAACTATAACATTATATGTTAATTATCCCCTAGAATTTAAAAAATAATAAAATAAGTAGTATTATGATTTGACTTCACAGAATAAAGTCTTTGAAATAATTACAAAGTAAGAAAGTAGTACAGGATTCCATGTAATGGTATGGAAAAAAAATGGCTAAACTTAAAGAAAAATGTACCTAAGGACCCTGTGCATGTGAGACTGCTGAAAAAAAAAACTCTTCTGAGAAAGAGAAACAGACCAATAGGCATAGAAATAAATACCCCAAGGCAAGAAAATATGATGGTAGCACCTCTATAAACAGGTAAAGTAGACAAAAAAATATGCTGCCTGTTAGAAAAATCTAATTCCATCATAATACCATGTCCATAAAACATGACTGTTTCTTGGGCCCGGGAGTGGTTCAGGTGGTTTAGCATCTGACTCTTGATTTTACTTCAGGTCACAATCTCAGGGTCACAAGATCAAGCTACATGTCAGGCTCCTACTGAGCACAGAGTCTGCTTGAGATTCTCTCTCTCCCTCTCTTCTGCCCCTCATCCCTCTCACAGAATCTAAATAAATAAATAAACAAATAAAAATAAAATCTTTTAAAAAAACATTCTTAATAAAAAAGCTTACTGTTTCCTATGAGGAAAGAGAAAAGTACCTGCCTAGCTATCCATGACATCACCAAAGGACAAAGCCTTACATCTCTCAGTCTCCTGAACAAAATTCTGTAATAAGAAATTAAAAGTTAAAATTATAGAACAAAATGACACCCATGTGCCTCCTGACACAATACACTGACAACCAAAAACCATTTCAGCCATATCCTTGACAAAAGTGTATGAACTGAATGTAATCATGAAGAAACATGACACAAACTGAAATTCAAGGACATTCTATAAAATGATCGTTATCATCTTCAAAACTATATTTTCTACACAAAGAAAATCTAAGAAACTACTGAAAAGTGAAGAAACTAAACAAACATGGTAGCTCAATGCAACATGATTATGGATTGGACCCTGGACCAGATTCTTTTCTTTCTTTCTTTTTTTTTTTTTAATAAATGCCATTTAATGGTATAATTGATAAAAAATGAATATGGTTTTAGGAAACACATACTGAATTACACAGGATTCATGAGGTAACTTATTGTCCAATGGCTTAGAAAAAATATGTGTACACATATATATATATATATACAATATGTACATATAAATATGTAAGTATAAATATAAAAAATACAAATATAAGCAATGATATTCTTGATATTTACCTAAAGGAGTTGAAAACATATCCACACAAAAATCTGCATATAGATGTTTATAGTGCTTTATTCATAATTGCCAAATTATGAATAATAACCATGTGTCTTTTAGTAGGTGAATGGATAAATAAACTGATACATTCAAACAATGGAATGTTACTCTGAAATGATATGAGCTATCAAAACATGAAAAGACATGAAGAAAAACCTTAAATGCATATTACTAATAGATATAAGCCAATTTGAAAGTCTATATACTGTATGCTTTCAATCATTAACATTCTGGAGAAGGTAAAACTACGGACACAGTAAAAAGACCAATAGTTGCCATGGGCTTGGAGGAAGGGGTGAATAGGCAGAACACAGAGGTTTTTCGAGGCAGTGAAAATACTCTATATGACACTATAATGAGATTACATGTCATTATTCATTTTTCCCAAGCCCAGAGAATGTTTAAGACCAAGAGTGAAACAATGTAACTACGGTGATTACTGAATGTCGGTATAGGTTCATTATTTGTGAGAAATGTACCACTCTGGTAGGGAATGTTGATTAACAGGAAAGACTATGCATATGTAGAGGTGGGTATATATGAGAAATCTCTATATGTTCTCAAATTTGCTGTGAACGTAAAACAGCTCTTAAAAAAATCTTTAAAAATGGTCAAACATAGTGTCATCAGTAACAAATGGAATAAACCAGTATTTTGTGCTTTCTAATGTGATGCAAGGACACAACATCACTGATGTAGTCTTTTTGCTAAAAATGCTTAAATTAATCATGGGGAAACAGACAAGCTCAAATTGTGGCACATATATAGGACAACTGCCTGGATTCATCAGAACTGCAAATATTTTGAAAATTTTTTAAGAAAGGGTAAGGTGATGCTATTCCAGATTGATTGATTGATTGATTGATTATTTAAATATTTTATTTATTTATTTGACAGAGCTATTCCAGATTTATTTATTTATTTATTTGAATTATTTATTTATTTATTTGGCAGAGAGAGAGACAGCTAGAGAAGGAACATAAACAGGGGAAGTGAGAAAGGGAGAAACAGGCTTCTTGCCAAGCGGGGAGCCTGATGAGGGGCTCAATCCTGGGACTCTGGGATCATGACCTGAGCTGAAGGCAGACACTTAATGACTGAGCCACCCAGGTGCCCCGGTTTATGAAGTTTAAAGGGGCATGACAACTAAATACATTGCATGATCCCTGACTGGATCCTGTACCAAAACAAATAAAAAGCTTTGAAGGACAGTGTTAGGACAATTTTGAAACTTCGATTGGGACAGGATGTTATATAACAGAATTGTATCAGTGATACATTTCTCTGAATGTGATGAAAGTAGTACCCTTGTTCTTGAGAAATAATGAAGTGTTCAAGGCTGAAGTGTCATAATATCTTCAAGTTACTTCCACATGGTTCAGCAATACATACATCATTATAATTATATACAATAACATATATAATATTAATATATAACATAAAACATGAATATACTTATAAAGAAATTATATGTAGCCAAATAAAAAATGGATGGATCTACATGAAAGATGTCTTTTGACCTTTCTGAAGAGTTGAAATTTTATAAAATAAAAAACTGAATAAAAATAATATTTTCATATATAAAGCTTATCCTTACAGCTAATTATAAATTCTGCTGGTAAATTGATAAATAAATCAATGCATTGACTGTTTTATTTTTGCAGGACATATTCTGAAAAATAAAAGAAAGAAAATGAAGAAAGTGTGTCATTTAAAAAATTGAAAAAGAAATACCATCCAAAGAAAAATATATCAAACAAAAATAAATTTTAAATGCCAAAAAAGTTAAAATGGGTCACTCACGTGATAAATGATGCATGTGTATTTTATGGACACAATAACAAAGTGTCAAATATAAAAATCAAAAATTAGAGAACTACAATAATTCGACAAATCCATCATCATAGGGTGGATTTTAAATTTACCTCTTTCAGGAACTGATAGATCTAGCAAACAAACAAAATTAGTAGGGATATAAAAGACAGATATCCAATACAATGGATTTAATGTGCACTTACAGAACCCCACGTTCAAGAGATAGAATACACAAAATCTTTTCAGGCATATATGAAACACTTATAAATTGATCATGTTCTCTAGAACATAAAGCAAATCTCAATAAATACTAAAAGAACAGTATCATATAAATAATGTTATCTGTACTACATACAATTAAATGAGAAAAATAACAAAATGTAAAACTAAAACATATCCATGTACTCATGTCTTGGTTTCTAAATACTGCTGCCCACTAAAAGTAATCACAGCTCCCCAGAGAAATAGTCCATAAGGCAAGGAATAAAAGACAAGCCTGAAAGTAAGAAACTAAGGAAATGTTGATGTCAAAGTATGTATCAGAATGATGGGAGCAGATCAAATGGACAGAGAAACCAGTCTGAATGGGTTGTTACTGGTTAAATCTGAGATAATTTGAAGATTAAAATAAATAATGATAGCAATAAGATATTCATGAAATAATGTCAAAATGAATGTCTAAAATAATGTAAATAAGTAAACAAATAAAGAATAAAGCACTTTCTTAAAGTAGAATACAAATTTATACCTGTAGCAAAAAAAGATGGAATTTCAAAATTACCATATTGCAGCCATCATACTAATAACTGTTTCAGTCAAGATTTACTAATGGATATTAAAACCAGTGGATTTTGGAGGGAGGAGTTAAGATGATGGCGGAGTAGGGGAACTCTAAGCTTGTGTTCTCCCTCAAATATAGCTAGATACTTATCAAATCATTATGAACACCCACAACATCAGTCAGAGGTCTGAGAGAACAAAAGCTGCAAATCTACAAGTAGAAAAGTAAACCACCTTTTTGAAGGTAAGAGTTGCAGAGAGTTGACTTGGGGGGGTACAGCTGTGGACACAGCGGCAGGGAGGGATCCCTGCTTATAGAGGCCACTCAAAGTGGTATAAACAGTAGAGTTCAAAATCTGAACCTTTAGAAGTCTGCTACCATGAGGAGAATGACCCTGGCTTAAAGGTGCTCAGGTGGGGAAGTGGGTCAGAATCCCAGTAGTGACAGTGTGGTCTGAGGATCCCCTGGGTCACAAAAACAGATGGCACCAATGTGCTGTACTGTTCCCAGAAATAGGACAGGGGAGTTCTGCTTATCCAGTCTTTGTACTGGCTTTCTGCTCTGTTTTGCTATAAACGACAAACCAGAGTGGTTGTGTGACTGTGTTCCTAGATTGGCCAGAAAACAACAAAAGTGCATCAAGACCCTCCCTCAGAGTAACAGGACGGTTGCACAACACAAGAGTCCCCAAAATTTGAAGTTTTGAAACTCAGTTGTGCACCTGCGATTAAAAAAAACTTGGACACAGGTGGGGTGAACACAGGGTTCTGACAGAAACTGGAAACACCAGAGGGGTGACTGATTGCCCTTCCTTAAGACTCACTGAAGAGTGGGAGGCTTGAACATTCAGCTCCAAGGCTAGACATCAGGGCACCACAATTTTCATCCTGCCCATCATTGCTGTAAGCCTTCACAAAGAAAAGTAACACCACAGAGTGAAGGCCAGAATCGCCTGCACAAAGCTCTGACCCTCAGCTACCCTGAAGGCAAATTTCCACTAAGACAAGTCCACCTGAAGATCAGCACAATAGGCACCTCCCACAAAGTACAAACACAAACATCTTCCTCTCACCAAATCTACTGATCACTGAGTACTACAAAAGTCTAGCTCTAAGGGAAATAAGATCTTGCTTCCTTTTAACTCTTATTATTATTATTCATTTATTTTCTATTTTTTCAATACCTTCTCTGACATTTTATTATTTTTTTAAATTTTTATTTATATATATTATATAAATATGTTTCCTTAATATTTTGTTTACAAGTAAAGATTCCTAGATCAGGAATCTTTTTTTTAAAAGATTTTATTCATTTGACAGAGCGAAACACAGCCAGAGAGGGAACACAAGCAGGAAGAGTGAGAGAGGGAGAAGCAGGCTTCCCGTGGAGCAGGGAGCTGGATGTGGGACTCGATCCTGGGTGTCCGGGATCATGACCTGAGCCGAAGGCAGTCATTCAACCAACTGAGCCACCCAGGCGCCCCCCCCAGATCAGGAATCTTTTAACAATGAGACCAACACACCCAGGATCTAGTTTTTATGTTTTTTGTTTTTTGCTTTGTTTTTCTTTCTTCTTTTCTCTTTGGAACAAAATGATGAGATGGAGAAATCCATCAAAGAAAGAACAGGAGAGCACCTGGGTGGCTCAGTAGGTTTAAGCCTCTGCCTTCAGCTCAGGTCATGATCTTAGGGTCCTGGGATCGAGGCCCACATCAGGCTCACTGCTCAGCAGGGAGACCGCTTCCTCCTCTCTCTCTGCCTGCCTCTCTGCCTACTTGTGATCTCTCTCTCTCTCTGTCAAATAAATAAATAAAATCTTTAAAAAAAGGAATAGGAAGTAGAACTCATAACTCAGGGATTTAATCAATAGAGATGTAATTAAGATGTCTGAATTAGAATTTAAAACAGCGATTATAAAGATACTAACTGGGCTTGGAAAAAAAAGGACAGAAGACAATAAAGACTCCCTTACAACAGAGATAAAAGAACTAAAATCTAGTCACCCTGAAAAATGCTATAACCAAGATCCAAAGCAGAATGGATGCTGAGAAAGAGAGGATGGATGAAACAGAGGAAGGAGTCAGTGATAAAGAAGATAAAATTATGGAAAATAATGAAGCTGAAAAGAAGAGGGAAAGAATGTAATGAACCATGAAGGTAGGCCGACCAAGGAAGACTTAAGGAACTCAGTGATTTATTAAAAGATAGTAACATTTATATCAAAGGAGGTCCAGAAGATAATGAAAGAGAAAAATGTGCAGAAGGACTGTTCAAACAAATTGTAGCTGAAAACCTCCCTAATCTGGGGAAGGATGCAGACATCAAAATCCAAAAAGAACAGAGATTTCCCACTAAATTAAAAAAATGCTCAATATCACCAAGGCAAATAATACTCACATTCACAAAATACACAGACAAGGAAAGAATCCTGAAAACAACAAGGGGTCTACAAGGAAAAACAGATCAGGTTCACAACAGATATGCCACAGAAACCTGGAAGGCCAGAAGACAGTGACAGGAAACATTCAATGTGCTGAATGGGAAAAATATGCAGCCAAGAATTCTTTATCCAGCTAGGCTATCACTGAGAATAGAAGGAGAGATAGTTTCTGAGACAAACAAAAACTAAAGGAGTTCATGACCATTAACCCAGCAAGGCAAGAAATTTTAAGGGGGACTGTTTGAATGGAGAAAAAAAGACCAAAAGCAACAAAGACTAGAAAGGACCAGAGAACATCGCCAGAAATACCAACAGTACAGATAACACAATAGCACTAAATTCATATATTTCAAGAATCACTCTAAATGCAAACAGACTAAATGCTCCAATCAAAAGATACAAGATAACAGAATGGATAAAATAGAAAAAGACCTAACTACATGCTACCTACAAGAGACTCATTTTAAATTTAATGACACCTGCAGACTGAAAGTTAGGAGATGGAGAACCGTCTATCATGCTAATGGACATCAAAACAAAGCTGGAGTAACCATACTTATATCAGACATACTAGATTTTAAGCCAAAGACTTTAATAAGAGATGAAGAAGGACACTATCTAAAAATTAAGGGGTCTAATCAACAAGAGGATCTAACAATTGTAAATATTGATGCCCACAACTTGGGAGAGCACCCAAATATATACATCAATTAATAATAAACAAAAAGAAACTCTTTGATAATAATGCAATAGTAGTAAGGGTTTTTAACACCACACTAACTGCACCAGACAGATAACGTAAACAGATAATCAACAAGGAAAGAATGGCTTCAAATGACACACTGGAGTGGATGCACTTAACAGATATATTCAAACCCTTTCAACTTCAATCAGCAGAATACACATTCTTTTCAAGTGCACATGGAACATTCTCCTGAATAGATCACATACTGGGGTCACAAATCAGGCCTCAACAAGTACAAATAGTTCAATATCATATCATACATATTTTCAGGTGACAACTTTATAAAAGTTGAAGTCAACCACAAGAAAAACTATGAAAAGACCATCAGTCCATTGAGGTTAAAGAACATCTTACTAAAGAATGAATGAGCCAACCAGGAAATTAAAGAAGACATTAAAGATGTACATGGAAGCTACTGAAAATGAAAACACAACAATCCAAAACCTTAGAATGCATCAAAGGCAGTCCTAAGAGGGAAGTATACTACAATAGAAGCTTATCTTAAGAAGCAAGATACTTCTCAAATATACTACCTAACCTAGCATCTACAGGAGCTAGAAAAAGAGCAGCAAATAAAGCCTAAAGCCAGGAAAATAAGGGAAATAAAAATAATTAGAGCAGAAACAAATCATATAGAAACAAACAAGACAAAACCCAAGTAAAACAGATGAAAGAAAGATGGTTCTTTGAAAAAAAAAACTAATAAAACTAGCCTAGTTTAGTGCCTAGCCAGACTTATCAAAAAGAAAATATAAAGTACTCAAATAGAAAAAAACTCATGATGAAGCATGAGAGACTATGGACTCAGAAACAAACTGAGGGTTTTGGAAGGTAGGGGGTGGGGATGGGTGAGCCTGGTGGTGGGTATTAAGGATGGCATTTATTGCATGGAGCACTGAGTGTGGGCCATAAACGATGAATCTTGGAACACTGAAAAAAAAATTTAAAAGAGAAAAAAAGAAAAATGTCATGAAAGAAAGAGGAGAGATACTACCCAACACCACAAAATACAAATAATCATAGATTATATTATGAAAAATTGTATGCCAACAAAATAAGCAATCTGGAAGAAATGGACAAATTGCTAGAAACAAAAACATCAAAACTGAAACAGGAAGAAATAGAAATTTTGAAAAGACCCATAACCAGGAAAGAAACTGACAAAATATTGAAAATTTTGAAAGTAATCAAAAATCTCCTAACAAACAACTCCAAGGACACAAATCTTCCCAAGGGAACTCCACCAGACATTTAAAGAAGATAATATCTATACTTCTCATATTCTTCCAAAAAAATACAAATGAAAGGAAAACTTCCACACTCCTACTACAAGGCTAGCATTACCTTGATTCCAAAACCAGACAAAGACTCCAGTAAAAAGGATAATTACAGACCACTATCCCTGGTGAACATGGATGCAAGAATTCTGAAGATACTAGCAAATTGAATCCAACAGTACATTAAAAGGACTATTTACCATGATCAACTGGAATTTATTCTTGGGCTGCAGGGATGGTTCGATATTCACAAATCAATCAACATGATACAATACATTAACAAATGAAAAGATAAGAACCAGATAATCCTCTCAATAAAGGCAGAA
Organism: Spilogale gracilis; assembly: GCA_004023965.1. Taxonomy (NCBI): domain Eukaryota; kingdom Metazoa; phylum Chordata; class Mammalia; order Carnivora; family Mephitidae; genus Spilogale; species Spilogale gracilis. The sequence goes on from PITA01003546.1 coordinate 90,522, forward strand.
AAAGCATGACAAAATACAGCAGTCATTCTTGATAAAAACCCTCAACAAAGTAGGGATAGAAGGAACATACCTCAACATCATAAAGGCCATATATGAAAGACCTATAGTTAACATCATCTTCAAAAGGGAAAAACGGAGCATTTCTTCTATGGTCAGGACTAAGATACGGATTTCCACTCTCACCATATTTAACATAGTACTGCAAGACTTAGCCTCAGCAATTAGACAAGAAAAGCAAATAAAAAGGTATCCAGATCAGTAAGGAAGAAGTCAAACTTTCAGTATTTGCAGACAGCATGATACTCTGTGTAGAAAACTCAAAAGACTCCACCAAAAAATTCCTAGAACTCATATATGAATTCAGCAAAATCATAGGCTATGAAATCAACATACAGAAATCTGCTGCATTTCTATACAACAATAACAGAGAAACATAAAAGGAAATCAAGGAATCGATCCCATTTACAACTGCACCAAAAACCATACAATAGGTAGAATAGAAACTTAACCAAAGAGTTCAAGAATTTATACTCTGAAAACTACAGAACCTTAATGAAAAAAACTGGAGGGTACACAAAAAAATGGGAAAGCATTCCACATTCATGGACTGGAAGAATATACATTGTTAAAATGTCTATACCAGGGCGCTTAGGTGGCTCAGTCATTTAAGTGTCTGCCTTCAGCTCAGGTCGTGATCCCAGGGTCCTGGGATCAAACCCTGATTCAGGCTCCCTGCTCAGTGGGGAGTCTGCTTCTCCCTCTCCCTCTACCCCTCCTGCTGCTCTTTCTCTCCATCTCTCTCAGTCCCTCTTTCTGATAACAAACAAATGAGCAAATAAATAAGTCTATACTACCCACAGAAATATACACATTCAATGCAATCCCTATCAAAATACCCTCAGCATTTTTCACAGAGCTGGAACACACAATCATAAAAATTGTACAGAACCACAGAAGATCCAGAATAGCCAAAGGAAAGTTGAAAAAGAAAGCTAAAATGAGAGGCATCAATTCCAGGCTTCAAGCTGTATTACACAGCTGTAACCATCAGAACATGCGGTACTGGCAGAAAAATAGACACACAGATCAACTGAACAGAATAGAAAACCCAGAAATGGGCCCTCAACTCTATGGTTAACTAATCTTTTGATGATGCAGGGAAGAATATCCAATGGAACAAAGACAGTCTCTTCAAAAAATGGTGTTATGAAAATTGGACAGCCACATGCAGAAGAATAAACCTGGACCACTGTCTTATACCACACATAAAAATAAATCAAAATGCATGAAAGACCTAAACGTGAGACAGGAACCCAACAAAATCCTAAAGGAGAACATGGGCAACATCCTTTGACCTTGGCTGTAGCAAATTCTTACTAGACATGCCACTGGAAGCAAGGGAAATAAAAGCAAAAATGAACTAATGGGACTTTTTCAAGAAGGAAAAAAATTAAGTAAACTAAATGGCAGCTTACAGAGTGGGAGAATAAATTTGCAAATGACAGACAAAAAAGTGTTAGTATCCAAAAATCTATAAAGAAATTATCAAACCCAATACCCACCAAAACCACAATTAATGGCCAGAAGACACAAATAGACACTTTTCCAATGAAGACATCCAAATGGCCAACAGACACATTAAAAATGCTCAGCATCACTCATCATCAGGGCAATACAAATCATCGCTATAATATATCAACTCTCACCTGTCAGAATGGCTAAAATTAACAAAACAAAAAACACTAGGTGTTGGTAATGCTGTGGAGAAAGGGGAACCCTCCTGCACTGTTGATGGGAATGCAAAGTTGTGCAGTCACTCAGGAGAACGGTATGGAGGCTCCTTAAAAAGTTGAAAATAGAACTCCCCTATGATCCAGACATTGTACTACTAGGTATTTAACCAAAGGACAGAAAAATACAGATTCAAAGGGACACATGCACCCTGATGTTGAAAGCAGCATTATCAATAATAGTCTAACTATAGAATGAGTCCAAATGTCCATTAACTAACGAATGGATTAAGAAGATGTGTGTGTATACACATACAATGGAATATTATTTACCCATCAAAAAGAATGAAATCTTGCCATTTGCAATGACATGAATAGAAGTAGAGTATATTATGCTAAATGAAACAAACCAGTCAGAAAGAGACCAGTAACATATGATTTCACTCATATTCAGGACTTTAAGAAACAAAACAGTTGAACATATAGGAGGGGTAATAAAAAAGTAAAAAGAAAGAGGGAAACAAACCATAACAAACTCTTAAAGATAGAGAACAAACTGAGAGTTGATGGAGGAGGTGGGTGGGGTATGGACACTTATGATGAGTACGGGGTGTTGTATGTAAGTGATGAATCACTGAATTATATTTCTGAAACCAATATGCACTGTACATTGACTAACTAGAATTTAAATAAAAATTTGAAAAGAAAAAAAGTATTATTATATGATTCAGCAAGTCTCTTTACATATATATATATGAAGGAAATAAAATCAGCAATCGTTTAATTTTTTAAATGAGTGTATTTATTTATTTGACAGAGAGAAACACAGCTAGAGAGGGAACACAAGAAGGGGGAGTGAGAGAGGGAGAAGCAGGCTCCCCACCGAGCAGGGCTCGATCCTGGGACTCTGGGATCATGACCTGAGCAGAATGCAGATGCTTAACGACTGAGCCACCCAGATACCCCTAAAATCACTGATCTTGAAGAGACATCCGTACCCCCAGTTCACTGCATCATTATTTACAATAAGCAAGACATGGAAACAACCTAGGTCTCCATTGACAGATTAAAGGATAAAGAAAATACAATATAAATATAAAATGATATCTTATTTAGCTGTAAAAAATCCTGTCATTTTCAACCCAATGGATAAAACTTGATGGCATTATACGAAGTGAATTATCTTAGATAGAGAAAAACACTGTATAATCTTACTTATACATGGAATCTTATTAAAAAGAAAACAAAGTCATAACTACAGAAAGTACACTGGTATTTTCTTGAGGTTGGACGGAGGGAGAAATTGGTGAAAGTGCTCAAAGGGTATAAATACTCACATTACAACTGAATATTCAGTTGTAATGTGAGTAAGTTCTGGATATCACAGGGGCCACCTGGTTGGCTCAGACAGTTAGGCATCCTACTCTTGAGTTCGGCTCAGGTCATGATCTCAGGGTCAGGAGGCTGAGCCCTATTTTGGGCTCTGTGTTGAGCATGGAGACTTCTTAAAATTCTCTCCCTCTCTCTCTGCCCCTCCCACTCATGTGCTCTGTCTCTCTAAAAAGTAATTAAAAAGTTCTCACTACAGAGAAAAAAGTGGTAACTGTGTGTGATGACTGTGAAAATTTATAGTAATTATTTTGTAATATGTAGATATAGCAAATAACCTTATTGTATACCTTAAACTTGCAACAGTGTTATTTGCCAAATATATTTCAATAAAACTAGACAAAAAAGAACTATGAATATAACTTGCATTGTCCATTTTAAATAGATGTTCTTCCAAAAACATCCTTTTTCATTGATTGTAAGTGGATAATCTTGAAAATAAAGGTTTATGAAACAAAAACTGGAACAATGTCAAATTTCTATTTTGACACATGCAGTGAGATTATTTAAGAGAAAGTCATCTTTCTGGGGAAATATGCACTTAAGTATTTACAGGTACTGAAGTATTTCCCAGTAAATGCATGATATCTACTAGAGACTCTTTTTTTTCAGATTTTATTTATTTATTTGACAGAGAGAAACACAGCTAGAGAGGGAACACAAGCAGGGGGAGTGAGAGAGGGAGAAGCAGGCTTCCCGCCAAGCAGGCAGCCCGATGCAGGGATCGATCCCGGGACTCTGGGATCATGACCTGAGCCAAAGGCAGTCGCTTAGCCAACTGAGCCACCCAGGCACCCCTGCTAGGGACTCTTAAACAGCTCAGAGAGAGAGAGAGAGAGGAAGAGATGGAAGAGCAGAGGAAGAGGGGAAGGTAGAGAAGGGGAGAACGGAGAACGGGTAAGGGAGGAAGAAAGGAAAAAAGAGCAGGGAGAGGGAGAAGGGGTATGAGAGGAAGAAAAAGAAATAGAGAATAGAATAACAAACATGGAAAAATGTGAATTGGTGAATCTAGGTAGAGTGTATGGGAGTTCTCTGTAATATTCTAACAATTTTTTGAATTATAAAATTATATCAAAATAAAGTTTAGAGAGGGATGAGTTAAGATGGTGGAGTAGTTAGGGGACTCTATGCTTGCCTTGTCCCTTGGACACAGATAGATTAATATCAAATCACTCATATGAGGACTGAGACAAACTGTACATACAGAGGGATAAAAGCAGCCACATCATGGAAGGTAGGAGCTGCAGAGAGTTGATTTGGGGAAGAAAAGAATTACAGGTGCTTCAGAGGGGAAGGAGGCCTTATCACAGACAGGATCAAAAAAAAAAAGATAAAGAGAGAAACCAGCATGCAAGGGATTACACAAGGAAAACACTTACCCAAAACCACTGACTGTGAAAAGGAGAAGGCCTGATTATTTTATGTTTTTACAAGCAGTGGAGCTCAAAGTCTGATGTTTAGGAAGTGTGCACCATTGCAGGGGCTGTGTCAAGTGGGCATAGGACCTAGTATTGTTCATCTAGGGGAAAGGACAGAGGCCCAAAAGTGGATAGCATGGTCTGCCTTAGATGCACTGGAAGAGTCAATCCCCCTCTTTGGAATGAATTTGGAGAGGTAGCTTATCCTGAGAGGGGTGAAACAGACAATGGGCACCACTGAACAGCACTGTTAATTAGCAAATCAGCAGAGGGACCTGCTGAAGGCAGCTTACCTGGATGCCAGCTTTTGTCTAAGGTTTACCATAAATACCGAGCACCCCCCCACACACACAGTTTGCACTGCTTTTCTGGAACAAAATGACATAAGCCATAGAGTGGCAAAACCCTCCCCAGAGAATCAGTGTGGGTTTGTATCTTGCCAGATTCCTAAAATTTGGAGTTTGGGAACCCATGTTCACTCCTGAAATAAAACACAGGAACACAGGGTCACCACGCATGTAGATGGGGCAGACACAGACAGGGTTCTGCTGGAATCCTGGGACATAGAGGGGGAAATTGTTCACTTTTCTGTGAGAGCTTTCTGAACAGGAGCAGGCATGAACTCCCCTTTTTGGGGTCATGAGAGTGGGGTGAGGCCATTTCCCTCCCACCCATCAGCACAGACAGACTTCAATGAACAACACAGCACCCACAGTAACTGGAGGCTACAGTTGCTTCTAACTATCCCCACCCCACTGCACCTTGAAGATGCATCTCTAGTAGGCCAACTCTAACTGAGAACCAGCACAGCTGGCCCCTCACCCCAGAAGACCAGCACAAACCCCCTGCACAAACTAAGTCTACTGATCATAGAGTACTGGAAAACTTCAGCTTTGGAGGAAATAAGATCAAGACTTTTCTAACAAACACATCAAAATGCACCTAGTTAAAATCCACCACACAATGTCCAATGTCTTAACACTTCTCACTGCAGGCAAGGAGAAACTCTGTAGAGGACTGACCTAAGGGAAAGAGCAGCCAAAACACAGCAGCAGAGTACACACAAAATACACCAAAAAAACTTCCTGAAATGCCAAGCTCTGGACAGTATATGATCTTTCTTAATTTAGCCATTACTCTCAGGAATAGGAAATGTAACAGACTTTCTGAAAACACAGAAGACAGAGGTCTAAGCAAAATGCCAAGATGGAGGAATCTATCCCACAAGAAACATCAAGAGGTAATGCCCAGGGATCTAATCAAAACAGTTATAAGTAATATGCCTGAACAGGAATTTAAAACCACTGTCTTAAGGATGCTAGCTGGACTTGAGAAAAGCATAGGGAGTACCTTACTGCCAAGATAAAAGTATTACACTAATACTAATAAAAGCAGTACACTAGGGAGTACCTTACTGCCAAGATAAAAGATCTACAAACTAGTCAGGCAGAAATTAAAAACCTATAACTGAAATGCACAATCAACTGGATGTAATGACCACAAGGATGGAAGAAGCTGAGAAACAAATCAGTCATATAGAAGATAAAATTATGAAAAATACGGAAAATAATAAAGTTGAAAAGAAGGAAAGAAAAAAAAAAAAGAAAAGAAGGAAAGAAAAATACTGGATCACGAATGTCGACTTAGGGAACTCAGTGACTCCACAAAGTGTCATAACATTTGTATCATAGAGTCCCAGGAGAAGAAAATCGGGAGAAAATGGCAGAAGGTTCATTTGAGGGTTTTATATCTGAAAACATCCCTAGTCTGGATAAGGACACAGACATTGAAATTCAGGAGACATAAAGAACTCCCATCAAAATCAACAAAAGCAAGCCAACACCAAGATACAGCATACTGAAATTTACAAAATGCACAGATAAGGAAAGAATCTTGTTAGCAACAAGGGAAAAAAATCCTTAACCTAGAAGAGAAAACAAATTAGATAGATTCACAGAACCTTAGCAGGCCAGAAGAAAGTGGCATGCTATGTGGCAAATGTGGTGACTGGGAAAAATGCAGCCAAGAATTCTTCACCCAGCAAGGCTGTCATTCAGAATAAAAGGAGAGATAAAGAATGTCCCAAACAAACAAAAACTAAAGGAGTGACTATTAAGCCAAATATGAAAGAACTTTTAAGTGGTACTGTTTGAGTAGAGAAAAAAAAAAAAAGACCAAAGCAACAAAGACTAGAAAGTAACAGAGAAAATATCCAGAAATACCAACTTAACAGTTAATTCAATGTCACTAAATTCATATCTATCAATAATCAGTCTGAATGTAAATGGACTAAATTCTCCAATCAAAAGACAAAGGGTCTCAGAATGAATAAAAAAACAAGACCTATCTATATGCTTCTTACAAGAGACTCATTTTAGAACTAAGGACACCTACAGATTGAAAGTGACGGGATGGAGAGCCATTCATCATACTAATGAAAGCTGATAGAAAGCCAGAGTGGCAATATTGTATCAGAAAATTAGATTTTAAACCAAAGACTGTAAGAAGAGATGTAGAAAGGCTCTATATCGTAATTAAGGGATCTATTCAACCAGAATTTCAAACAATTGTAAATATTTATGCCCCCAACTTGGGACCCAAACATGTAAATCAAATAAACATAAAGAAACTCAGTGAAAAAAAAGAAAGAAAGAAGAAAGAAACAAACAAACAAACAACTCAGTGACAATAATACAATAATACCAGGGGACTTTAATAGTCCCACTTAGAACAATGGACTGATCATCTAGGCAGTAAATCAAAACGTAAACAATGGCTTTGAATGTCACACTGGACCAGATGGACTTAAAAGATATATTCATAACATTTTATCCTCAAGCAGCAGAATACACATTCAAGTGCAGACAGAACATTCTCTAGAATAGATCACATACTGGGTCACAAATTAGGTCTCAACAAATACAAAAATGATTGAGATCATATTGTGCGCAACAGCCTACATTGCTACAAAATTTGGAAAGACCACAAATTCATGGAGGTGAAAGAACATCCTAATAAGAATGAATGTGTTAACCAGGAAATTAAAGAGAAAATTTTAAAAAGTACACAGAAGCAAAAGAAAATGAAAACACACAGCAAAGGCAGTCTTAAGAGAGAAGTATACTGTAATACAGGCCTACCTCACCAACCAAGAAAAATCTCAAATATACAACCTAATTTTACATCTAAACGAGCTACAAAAAGAGCTGGAAATAAAGCCTAAAGCCAAGAGAAGAAGGGAAATAATAAAGATTAGGGAAGAAATAAATGGTAGAGAAACAGAAAATAAAAACACAGTAGAACAGATGAGTGAAACTAAGAGCTGATTCTTTAAAAGAATTAAGAAATTGATAAACCCCTAACCAGACTTAGCAAAAAGAGAAAGGAAGAAATAAATAAAATCACAAATGAAAAAGGAGATATTACAACCAACACCACAGAAATACAAACAATTATAAGAGAATATTATGAAAAGTATATGCCAATAAAAGGATAATCTGGAAAATATGGAAAAATTCCTAGAAACATACAAACTACCAAAATTGAAACAGGAAGAATGAGAAAATTTGAATAGATCCATAATCAGCAAAGAAAGCGCATCAGTAATAAAAAATGTACAAACATCAAGGCACCAATTCCATTTGCAACTGCACCAAAACCCATAAGATATCTAGAATAAACCTAACCAAAGAGGTAAATGTTCTGTACTCTGAAAAGTATAGAACACCTATGAAAGAAATTGAAGAGGACATAAATGGAAAAACATCCCATGCTCACAGAGTGAAAGAACATTGTTAAAATGTCTATACCATCCAAAACAACCTACAATTTTAATGGAATCCCTATCAAAATACCACCAGCGTTTTTTCACAGAAACAGAACAATTATGGAACCACAAAAGACGCCGAATACCCAAAACAACCCTGAAAAAAAAAAGGCAGAGCTGGAGACATCACAATTCCGGACTTCAAGCTATATTACGAAGATGTAGTTATCAAGACAGTATGGTACTGACACAAAAACAGACATATAGATCAACGGAACAGAATAGAGACCCCAGAAATGGATCCTCAACTCTATGGTCCACTAATCTTAGAAAAAGTGGGAAAGAATATCCAGTGGAAAAACAGTCTCTTAAATAAATGGTGCTGGGGAAATGAGACAGCCACATGCAGAAGAATGAAACTGGACCATTTTCTTACAGCACACACAAAGATAAACTCAAAATGGATGAAAGACCTCAATGTGAGACAGGAATCCATGAAAATCCTTGAGGAGAATTCAGACAGCAACCTCCATGACCTTTGCCACAGCAACTTCTTGCTACACAAGTCCCCAAAGGCAAGGGAAACAAAAGCAAAAATGAAAGCAAGATAAAAAGCTTCTGTACAGTAAATGAAACAATCAACAAAACTAAAAGGCAATGTACAGTATGGGAGAAGATTTTTGCAAAAGACATATCAGATAAAGCACTATTATCCAAAATCTATGAAGAATCTATCAAACTCAACACCCCAAAATTAGATACTCCAGTTAAGAAATGGGCAAAAGACATGAACAGATATTTCTCCAAAGAAGACATATAGATAGCTAATAGATGCATGAAAAGATGCTCAATATCACTCATCATCAGGGAAATACAAACCACAACTATGATGATATGCCACCTCACAACTGTCAGAATGGCTAAAATTAACAACACAGGAAACAACAGGTGTTGGTGAGGATGTGGAGCAAGGGGAACACTCCTACATTATAGGTGGGAATGCCAAGTGGTACATTCACCCTGGAAAACAGTATGGAGGTTCCTCAAAAAGTTAAAAATAGAAATACCCTATGATTCAGCAATTGTACTACTATATATTTAACCAAATGATACAAAAATATAATATATTTGAAGAGGCACACACTCTTCAATGTTTATAGCAGCATTATCAACAATAGCCAAACTATAGAAAAAGCCCAAATGCCCATCTACTGATGAATACATAAAGAAGATGTGGTGTGTATGTGTGTATATATATATATATATATATATATATATATATATCACACATATAATATAATGGAATATTACTCAGCTATCAAAAAGAATGAAATTTTGCCATTTGCAATGATGTAGATGGAGCTTGAGGATATCATGCTAAGCAAAGTAAGTCAGAGAAAGACAAATACCATTTGACTTCACTTGTATGTCAAATTTAAGAAAGAAAACAGATGAACGTATAGGAAGGGGAAAAAAAGAGGGAAGCAAACCATAAAAGACTTACCTATAGAGGATAATCTGAGGGTTGATGGAGGGAGGTGGGTGGGGTATGGGCTAAATGGTTGATAGGTATTAATGAGGACACTTGTAATGAGCACTGGGTATTATTTTATGTAAGTGATGAATCACTAAAATCTTCTCCTGAAACTAATGTTTTATTATATGTTCACTAATAGGAATTTAAATAAAAACTCAAGATAAAAAGAATAAGAACCAAAAAAAAGTTTAAAAACTCAAATATAAATATCAGGAATAATTTCATCATTCAATAACATGCACATACATTTCCACGTAGTTAATGAAAGAAATGTTTTATATAGCCAAAATCTTTTGAAATGAGAAGCTCATATATAATTTTGCCTTTTCTTATCAGAAAGATAAAAAAATTTAAAGCAGAAAATAAGATGAACTTTAGCTGTAATTGGACTAACGATTTCACAATCGTATTTTTACCAAAGAACCCCATGTGTTTGCAAATTAGACAAACTCATGAGTCAAATAAGAAATCTTAAGAGAAATTACAATTGAATGACAATAAAATACTACATATAAAAATCGGTGAAATTCTTTTAACAACATATGTAGTGGAAGATTTATAGTCATAAATTCTTATGTTGTAGAAAAGGAGTTTGAGAATTACTGGGCTAAAAGTCCAGAAAGTAAATTAGAAAAAGAGCAAACATAAAACAAGCAAAGAAAATAATAAAGTTTAAAGCAAAAATTTTAAAAACAACATATTCAATGGTGAGGGTGATAAAACCAAAATCAGAAAATACACTAGAAAATTGATTACTGTAATTTATCACATGGTCACACTCTCAAATTAATGGAGAAAAACTCCATATTTCTTCATAATTAAAAAGTCTCAGCATAGTAAGGCTAAAAATAAACTTCCTTATACTGAAGAATAAAATCTAAAAATGGTTAAACATTTGTAGAATTCCCTTAAAAATTCAAAAGCAAGAGAAGAAAAGTCTCTATCATTTTTTACTCTTTCTCATTGTAGTGAAGATCCTAGCTGGCACAGTAAGACAAGATAAAAAAATAAATATTGACAAAAAACTGCCATTATTTCCAATATAATTAATAGATAATCCCATAAAATCTATAAATTATCAGGAAAAGCAGAATTCAGAAAGATTGCAGCATATAAAATCAGTACGTAAAAATATCAATCATGTTCCCATTTACCAGCCAAAAATCAGAAAATATGGTTTTAAACACATTTATACATTTCCCAGTAACAACAAAAACTATAAAGTAATTAGAAGTGAATCTAACAAAGTGGCTTATAAATTACATTATTATTATATGGTATATATGATTTCATATAGTGTAGAAAATAAGTTTCAATTTTATCATTTGGTGCTAACTTTGTTTTTTGTTTGGCTATTTCTTTTTTTTTATTGTTACTTAAATTTAAATTTTTTCCCAGTGTTCCAAGATTGATTCCCCATTCCCCACACCCAGTGCTCCATGCAATAGGTGCCCTCAGTACCCACTAGGCTTTCCCATCCCCCCACCCCCCTCCCTCCAAGTCCCTCAGTTTGTTTCTGGCTATTTCTTTTTATAACTCTTATTCCTCTTCCTCCCTAAGTTTTTTGGTAAATAAATTACCTTAAAAAACACAATTACCTGGTGCAGGACATCAGAAAAAGCAGGGCAGCAGTATCAATAATCTTCATTGTCTTCACTAGATGAACCATTTTATGAATGCACCAAAGTAATGGAATCATTCTGCAATCCCTCAGAGACTGAAAAATAATAAAGTAAGGCAAAATAATTTCTTCTGTTATTGTCCATCTCTTTCCCCTGTCCTCAAGTCTGTATGATTCACCATGCTCTCATATTCCTGTATAATAGTTAAATGGATAGTATTTAAAGAGGTCAGTTGCAAATTAAGAGCATAGATTCTGGAAGCACTTTAGTACAGGGTCTAACCACATAAAATATTCAGTAAATATGTGCTATTATTATAATTTTCAATGATTTGAATCACTAGAGGAAATTATATAGCTCTTGAACTTTTTACCTTGCACAATCTCCTTTGTTTTCTATCTGAGCACTGCTATCTTTATGCCCTACCCCTACAACAATTACCCTTTTGGACACTGAAGTAAAGCTGAGGCAAATCAGAGTGTAAAGGAATGAATGAGTGGATGATGCTTTTAAGCAAAACCGGAGCTCATTCTTTTTCTGTGCACTATCTCTAAGTACCAAGTACAGAGCTCCTTAGTTTCCACTGTTATCCTAGCATTTACTGACTTATTTATTCAAATATCTGTTTCTCTCCTTCTATGTACCAAGCACTATGCCTCGTCATCCATTCCCTACAGTTCCCAGCACAATGCCTACTCCTTTGCAAGGGCTACCTAAAGGTTTCTTGCATGAATGAAGAAAGGACGCCTGGTTTCCTTGGATTACAAGAATCTGTGAGGCTTGGGTCAGATTTGGTTTTCTTTCTTTTTTTTTTTTTACTTTAAATTTATTTTATTTTTTCAGTGTTGGTTTCTTTTTTTTTATTCTAGAAGGTCATCTAAACAAAAGGCTGTTTCTCTGATAGTAAAAACTAGACTCCTAAAACACATAATTCGACTGAAAATCTCAGTAGTTACCCACTTCTGGATTAAACTACACACTCTTTAGCACAACATTCAAGGCCCTGCAACACTCTATTGCACCTCCAAGTCTTTCTCAAAGATAGAGTTTGGGGATTTTATTCTGGAAACACCAGGCCTGAAAAGTATTCTCTCCTTTTCCACAAGACAGATGTCACTCACCGTTTAAGACCCACCCAAAGTTCCCCTTTTTGATGGGTCATGATTACTACCAGGGAAAATGACGTCGTCCATCCTAAATGATCCCTGCATACCCTGAACAAGCACTTGGGTTTACACTTACCACAGTGTAACTTTTTTTTTAACTTAGTAAATTTTCCTGCCACACACAGAGCAACATACATTCCTAGAGACTCACTTTAAGAATACTCTCTGTCAGCACAGGAATTAGGCCCGTTAGCATAGGAATGAGGCCTTCCACATGTTATTGATCTTGAATCAAATGACTTCTTTAAAATATATACAAAGTAGTGAGAACAGCATAATGAATCCCAACTTTTATATCACCCAATTATGATCAACTGATGAACATTTTGTTTGTAAGCCCCCACTTCGGCCCCACTGAATTACTTTTAAGCATATCAAAAGATTTAAATCTATTCCTTAAAAAATATACACAAGCATCCCAGCTAATATTATTAAAAAATACTTAATGTCCATAAATGCCCATAATTTCACCCAAATATATTCTGTGAAAGAGCTATGTAATGCCTCCTTTTCTGTTTATTTTGTTTTTAATTTTGAAATCATGGAAAGAAAAGAGAAAAGCGGGAAGAGATCTGGGAAATTGCATAATTAAGTTGCAGAGAGCCTGGATCTTCAAGATGAGAAAGAAAGAATCTGACCTGGTTTGGGGTGGGAGAAGTATATTCTACTACTTCTCCGGAGGAGGAGGGTGAGATTTCAGGCCCGGTGATGCAGGAGAAGGTGCGGAGGGGAGAGCGTTACTATCTCCGTTGGGGGTTCCTTCTGGATAATCCCACCGTGGAGCTAGGAGGCAGCGCTTTTTTGGAGCCCTAGTTTCCCGCGTATTTCCAGGTGGGAGTGTGGCTCTCCCGGGGGCACAAGGTTGGTCCCCCATAAGGATTATAGGACTGGGCGTCAGTTCTCTCTGGTGGGCCCAGCGAGGCCGAGACCTGATATGGCGGCGGGTCCCTTCCAGGAACGAGCTTGCTCCCGGTTTCGCGCTTACCGTATTTCCTGTATCCTGAAACGCATATCCCCTCTCTGCCTCCGCCCTCCCCTCCCTACTCCACCCTATTTTAATGTTTCTACAGGGGAAGGTCTTAAGATGAGGTGTATATTTAATATTTACTGTTTTTCCTCTGCCCCTCTTCCGAAAAGTAACTAAATCTATGTTCTGCCTTATACAATTTATGCCATTTTAAGATTAGAATAAATTTAGATTTACTCCTAAATCCAGAGTTTCCAACTCTGCATAGATTGTGGAAAAGCACGGAGGGGGCAGGGAGGGAAGGTGCGCAGGTGTGTGTGGGGAGAACAAAGAAATTATTCAAAAGCTAAAAGGGCTTTAATACAGAGTTGCCTATGTGCAACAGAGCCATGAAACTATGTAGGGCATTTAAAAGGCAATATGCAAACGTGTTAGTTGATTAAAGTACAGAATAGCCCACCAGCATTGACCGTGGTAATTGAATGTGTAAAATAAAGTCACTATACGTTATAGAATGTAATGTCACATATTTCTTCGTATTTTAACAAATTAGAAATTTCTGAAGTCTTACTTTTTAAAATCTCTAATGTTTTTAATAGTTCACCATCTATAAATAGATGAACCTCAACCTCAATTGATGGAATGTCATACTTTAATTGGCAATATTTTTGTTCTCTTTCCCCGAGTTATGGAAAATAATAATTCATTTTGCTAAATGGTGTATTATATTCTATGATATATGGTAAGTAATCAAAAGAGGGTGCACCCTGGCTTAGAAGAAAAGGCTACTGGAAGTTCTTAGACCTTCATTCCAGTCCATCCCCTTTGACTATGTACAAACTAGACCACACTTTTACACCACTGTCCTTAGTGTTTCATAATAGAGAGTTCAATCCTTAATGTCAAAACAGAACTGACTTTTAAATTACTATATTATTTATAAGCTCTGTGATATTTAAGTAGTGGACTAAATACTTAGAGCTATAATGATTTCTTCCTTTTAAAACTATTGCCATAACCAGGGATCATGTATTTAAAATACTTGTTAACCATGATTGCCTCTCATCTTCACCATCACTGCCTTCCTCTAAGTACCAGTGCAGCCCTTTACACAAAATAGATACTAAATAAATGTTTAGGAAATAAATGACCCTGTGGTTTTTTACCAAATGCTACCAATAAAGAAGAATATTTTTATGAAATGAAAACATGTGAAGGGAAATCAAAAGAAGCAATACTTTAGATTTAGAAAAACAGTTGGGACTAGACACAACATGTGGGAATCACCAACATAGATCTGGTAGTTACATGGAGATGGATGTTTTCCTCAAGAGAAAATATAGAGAGAAAAAGGAAATGGGCTAAAGACAGAATATTGAGTAATTATAGACAGAAAAAGAGTACTCTACTGCAAAGGCTGAGAAAGAGTAGCCAACGTCAGAGGAGAGAACTCTAACCTAGTGTTTCTCACTCTTGGCAGTACTGACATTTGAGGCCAGATTTCTCTCTGTGGTAGGGGCCTGCCCTGTGCATTATAGGATGTTTAGCAGTATACCAACATAGGACAGTAGCCCATCCTCACCACCTGTAAAAGCAAAAATATCTCCAGACACTGCCAAATGTCCCCCGGGAAGCAAAATAATCCCTACCGAGAAACATTGGTCTATCCCTAATCTTCCAAACTTGCTCTTTTCCTAGTCTTTTTTATTTAGTGAATGCCATCCCTTCTACCCAGTTCTACAAGTCAAACATTATTACTGTTTTTATATGGCAGAATATTTCATTATTTTCCAAAGTAAAGGAAGTAACACTTTTGCAGTCTTTTTAGATGTGTCTCTCAATCTGTGAAATTAGAGACTTTAATAGTAAAAGTTGAAATTAAATTGTCTTATAGCTACTGTTTTAGTAAATTAAGATAAATATTGCCTCTTTCAGTAAAAATAACAGGAACTAAAAATGGTATTAAATCCAGATATGTTATATTTATGGTAAACATTTGACTTGTGAAAATAGTCCCATGTAAAGCTACTACCGTCAAACTGGACTATTTATATGTTAACTGGATTTAATTATTTTTTATTTTTAATTGTGGTAAAATAAACGTAAATTTTTCCATCTTAATCATTTTGAAGTTTACACTTTGGTAGTTGAGTATATTCACAGTGTTGTACAATCAATTTACAGAATTTTTTCATACTCTTTATAAAATCACTTCCCTTTTCCCCCTCTCCAAGTCCTTGGTAACCACCATTATACTCCCAACTGGATTTTGTTTGTTTATTTTTGTTATACTAAAATGGAGAACTAAAGTCTTTTATAGCTAGGTCTCAAAGTGATTTTCCCCATCAGCTTTTCCAAGTTAAACTTTAAAAAAAAAAAAAAACATTGATGAAACAGGTGAATGTGACTCATGAAACCAGAAGAGGGCACTGTTAGGATGAAGGGTTAGCAAAGCAGATTTGAGAAGTGTTACAGATCTGAATTTCTTTCATAATTTAAAGTGCTCAAAAAATGACAACCGATGTAGTGGAGGTGGGTGTTTTCTATAAATAGTGTTGGTAAAACTGGATAGCCACATGAAAAAAATGAAACTGGATCACTATTTTACACCATACACAAATATTCACTCAAAACAGATTAAAGTCTTGAATGCAAGACCATAAACCATAAAACTCCTAGAAGAAAACATAAGCGGTAAGCTCCCTGACATCAGTCCTGGCAGTATGTTTTCTTTTTTTTTTTTTTTTTTTTTGGCTCCAAAGACAATGACAACAAAAGCAAAAGTAAACAAATGGGACTACAGCAAACTAAGAAGCTTCTGCATAGTGAAGGAAACCATCAACAAAATAAAGGGGCAATGTACTCAAAGGAAGAAAATATTTGAAAATTGTATATCTGATAAGGAGCCAATATCCGTAGTATATAAAGAACTCAGACAACTCAATAGCAAAAAAAGAGTCTGCTTAAAAAATGGACAGAGTATCCTAACAGACATGTTCTCCAAAGAAGATATGTAGATGGCCAATACCTTCATGAAAAGATTATCAACATCACTCATTATCAGGGAAATGTAAATGAAAACCGCAGTGAGATATCCCCTCATATTTGTTAGAATGGCTATTATCAAAAAGACAAGAAATAAGTGTTGCTGAGAATGTGGAGAAAAGAGAACCTTTGTGCACTGTTGGTGGGAATGTAAATTGGTGCAATCACTATGAAAAACAGTATGGAAGTTCCTGAAAAAATTAAAAATAGAACTACCATATGATCCAGAAAATCCTTTTATGGCTATTTATCCAAAGGAAACAAAAAATAACTCAAAAGGGTATATGCATCCCCCATGTTAATTGCAGCATTATTCACACAATAGCCAAGATAGAAACAACCTAAGGCTCCAATAATAGATGTGTGTATAAAGAACATGTGGTATATACACAAACACATATTAACACACAAACACACATGCACACAATGTAATATAACTCAACCATGAAAAAGCATGAAATACTGCCATTTGTGACACTATGGATGGACCTATAGTGTATTCTGTTAAATGAAGACAGAGAAAAACAAATACCGTATGATTTCAATTATATGTGGAGTAAAATAAAAATGAACAAGAAAAGCAAAACAAAACTCATAGACACAGAGAATAGATTGGTGGTTGCCAAAAAGGAGGAGGTTTGGGAGGTGGGTAAATGGTCAAAAGAGATCAAGAAGTACAAATGTTCAGTTATAAAATAAATGTCATAAAGATGTAATATACAGCATAGTGATTATACTCAATAATATTGCATTGCAAGTTTGAAAGATGCTAAGGAAGTAAATCTTAAACTTTCAAATTACATAATTTTTTATGTAATTTTATGCGGTGACAGATGGTAATAGACTAATTGTGGTGATCATTTCCTAAAGTATACAAATGTTGAAATATTATGCCATACAGCTGAAACTAATATAATGTATGTTAATTATGCTTCAATTAAAAAAATGACAGCAGAGAACAAAATTGAACCCACCTCTGCATGATATTAATCTGTTTTAATTTGGGAGTATTTACCCATTTATTGTTTTTTACTTATTTTATTTGAATTCAGGTAATTAACATGTAATGTATCATTAATTTCAGATATAGAGTTCCATAATTTATCAGTTGCATGTGACACCCAGTGTTCATTACAACACATGTCCTCCTTAATGCCCATCATCTAGTTACCCCATCCCCCTCTCCTCTCCTCCAGCAATCCTCAGTTTGTTTCCTATAATTAAGAGTCCTATGGTTTGTCTCCCTCCCTGATTTTCTCTCATAGGGGAAGGGAGGGAAAATAGTGATTTTTTTAAATTGGGAGGTTGGTTGATTAATTCTGATTTCTTTCGGAAATTAATTTTCATCTCAAGGCCAAGAATTTTTCTCTTACATGCACAGATATAAAGGACTTCTTTGTTAATTGTTTTTAAGTACCAATCTAAGGACAAAAACCATGGAGTTTTTGTAGGATTTTCATAAAATGAAAAATAAGAATGATTTAGAGTGAGACTAGACATATGATTTATTTTGTTTTATTTTAGGTTTTTAATGTAATGTTTCACTAGGATTTTTTAAAGAATTCTATAAAATAAAAATAAAGAAGCAAAAAGATATATTAGCTCTTTACCTAGATAACCTCCTTAAACATCCAAAATATTAAATATGAGTAAAAAACAATATAAGGTTAGAGAAAGTGAATAGTGGCACCTGAGTGGCTCAGTGGGTTAAAGCCTCTGCTTTCGGCTCAGGAGCCTGCTTCCTGCTTTCTCTCTCTGCCTACTAGTGATCTCTCTCTGTCAAATAAATAAATAAAAACTTTAAAGAAAAAGAAAAAGTGAATAGTTAGAATAGATATCAAATGAAAAGTAAAAATTTCCAAAGTTGACCATTATAGTCAGTTTTCAATAATTGCTATGGGGGAGAGGAGTAGAATGTATTTTTATTTTTTATTTTTATTTTATTTTTAAAGATTTTATTTATTTATTTGACAGAGAGAAACACAGTGAGAGAGGGAAAACAAGGGGAGTGAAAGAGGGAGAAGCAGGCTTCCCACTGAGCAGGGAGCCGGATGCGGGGCTCAATCCAGGGTCTCCAAGATCATGACATGAGCTGAAGGCAGTTGCTTAACCAACTGAGCCACCCAGGTGCCCCAAGAGGAACAGAATGTAAATTTGTATATGTTTACACACACAGATGCATGTGTGTGAGATGCATGTACCTGCATATGTGTTATTTTTTATTTCACAAAGGTGATCATATAATCACAGGCTTTTTTTGTACTTAGTTTTTTAGTGTTTTTAACTGCCATATAGCTTACTGATTTTTCCAGATAATCTTTCTTCTCGTTATTTTTTAATGGATGCACACAATTCCATTATATGGACTTAAATTGATTTTTTTACCCATATACCATAAAATTAACCTTATCATAGTATGTAATTTGACATGTTTAAGTATACTCACAAAATTGTGAGTGAACACAATTTAATTCCAGAACATTTTCATCACTCCAAATAGAAACCATGTACACATTACTAGTCACTTCCAATCCTCCCTACCCCAGCCCCTGGAAACTACTAATTTATTTTCTCTCTCTATGGATTTGTCTATACTGGACATTTCATATCCCTATGAATTTGTCTATACTGGACATTTCATATGAATGGAATCATATGCTATATGGTCTTATGCATCTGGATTCTTTCACTAAACACATTTTTCAGGTTCATGATGTTGTACAATGTATCAATGTTTCATTTTTAATATTTAAAAAAATTTATTGTGGTAGCATACACATAACAAAGTTTTTTTTGTTCATTTGAAAAATCTTAATCATCTTAATAATTTTGAAATGTACAGCTCAGAAGTGTTAGGTGTTATGCCATAATCTCCAGAAGTCTTCATCTTGTTAAATTGATATGCTATATAACCATTAAGCCACAACTCCTCATTCACCACTGCCCCCAGCCTTTAGCAACCACCATCCTACTTTGTCTTTATGAGTGTGATTACTCTAGTACTTCATTAAAATAAAATCATGCGAAGAGAGGCAGCAAGATGGCGGAAGGCCAGGTGACCCCATTTCGGGGAGTCCCCTGAAGTGAGCTCAATTCCTGCAAAAAAACACTACAAGAACACTGTGAATACCCATGAAATCAGCCTGAAATGTAATATTTCACACTTCTAGATCACTATGGGGGAAGAAGAGCATCAACAAAGAGGTAGAGTGGAGTGGGAGCAATCGGAGGAATATCCAAAGACAAAGGGACCTGGGGAAGGAGGCCCGCAGAGGCAACCCATTGGAAAGCCACACCCCAGTACAAAAGTGTTCTGTGTTTGGGGAACAACAGCAGATTGCTGTCTGATTAAAAGCAAACAGAAACAGAGTGCCTGAGGGGCAGCCGGGGAAATAGGGATAGATCTGCAGAGAGAAAGTGTGTCGTGATGCCGGTGCAGGGAGAGGGAACTGGGCAGAGCAGGGTGTATTTAAAACTGCCACTTCTCCCTCCACCTCCGCTTTCTTTTTTCCTCCACTGCTTTTCTCTGCCCCTTGGGTCAGGCACAATTTTGCACATTTGAGCATGACATGCGGGGCCGCAGGATCTCAGTCCCTCCTGTGTGGGAGTGCACCACAGACTCCCTGTGCAGAGACAAGGTCGCATGACCCAAAATCAGTTGCGGTTTCCGTGGCATGGGAGTGAAACGACAAGAGGGTCTTCAGATGCCAATCGGACCAGTGGCTGTAGGTGCACCCAGTTGTGACAGGTGGCCAAGAGGGAAGATACAGGGAGAGGCTGTGGGCCCCCCCAATCATCCAGAAGGTTGCTAATTAGGGGCTCTCTCTGGGAAGGAGGTCTGGGCACGACATCTTGCCATGACCTGACTTCCTGAAAAGCTGCAAAAGCCACAAAAGAACAAGCCCTCCAGAAAACGAAAGCCTGAAAACCTGGTTGCCATGCAGCCCAGCCCCTAGGAAGGGAGCAGGGACTCACCCAGGTAGAAGGGACTGAAAAACAGTGTGGCAGGCCCTGAACAGAAGCTGGAAGAACAAGAGGACAACACCCAACCCCAGCATCAGGGGAAAGGCAATATATTAAGCTTCTGGTACTACCCCAAGATTTTATTTATCCATAGAGAGAGAGAGAGAGACAGAGAGAAACACAGCTAGAGGGAGAACTCAAGAAGGGGTAGTGAGAGAGGAAGAAGTAGGCTTCCCACAGAGCAGGGAGCCTGATGCAAGTCTCAATCCAGGGACTTGATCCCGGCACCCTGGGATTATGACCTGAGCTGAAGGCAGATGCTCAATGATGGAGCCTCCCAGGCGCCCCAAACCACATCTTCTTTATCCATTCATCTGCTGAATGACATCTTGGCTCCTACCACAGTTTGGCTATTGTGGCCATTGTTGCTATGAACATTGGGATATATGTGCCTCTTCTTTTCACTGCATCTGGATCTTTGGGGTAAATACCTAATAGTGCAATTACTGGGTCATAGGGTAGCTCTATTTTTAATGTCTTCAGGACTTTCCATATTGTTTTCCAGAGTGACTGCACCAGCTTGGATTCCCACCAGCAATGTAAGAGGGTCCCAAATTCTCTACATCCTTCCCAACATTTGTTGCTACCGGTCTTATTAATTTTTGCCATTCTAACTGGTGTAAGGTGGTATCTCATTGTGGTTTTGATTTGTATTTATGTGATAGCTAGTGATGTGGAACATTCTAAATGGAAAATCAACAAGGGAACAAGAGCTTTGAATGACACATTGGACCAGATGGACATCATAGATTTATTTAGAGTAATCCACCCTAAAACAACAGAATACTTACTCTTCTCATGTGCACATGGATTGTTCTCGAGAATAGACCACATACTAGGTCACAAATCAGGGCACAAACAATACAAAAATAATGAGATTATTTCCTGCATATTCTCTGAACACAATGTCTTGAAACTGGAACTCAACCACAAGAAAAAGTTTGGAAGGAATTCAAACACTTGGAAGCTAAAGTCTATCCTGCTCATGAATGTTTGATCAACCAGGAAATCAAAGAAGAACTTAAACATTTCATGTAAACCAATGAGAATGAAGATACATCAATCCAAAACATATGGGATATGGGAAAGGAGGTCCTAAGGGGGGAAATACAAAGCCATCCAAGGGACACTGAAAAAAATTTAAAAGTCCCAAATGCACTCACACCCTTTATGCCTTAAAGAACTGGAAAATTAACAAGAAATTAAGCCAACCTGACACACAAGTAGGGAAATAATTTAGAGTAGAGATTAATGAATTATAATCTAGAGATACAGTAGAACAGATCAACAAAACTAGAAGCTGGTTCTTCGAAAGAATTAGTAAGATCGATAAACCATTGGCCAAACTAATCCAAGAAAAGAAGAGGGAGAGGACCCAAATTAATAAAATTATAAATGAAAGGGGGAAATCATAAATGACACAAAGGAAATAGAAACAATCATCAGAAATTACTATCAACAAGTATATGTCAAAGAGTTAAACAACTAGAGGATATGGATGCATTTCTGGAAACCTATAAACTTCCAAGACTGAAACACAAAGAAATTGACAACCTGAACAGACCAATATCTAGTAATGAGATTAAGCAGTGATCAAAATCCTCCCAAAAAACGAGAGCCCAGGACATGATGGATTCCCTGGGGAATCCTACCAATCATTCAAAAAAGAAATAGCACCTATTCTCCTGAAGTTGTTTCAAAGAATAGAAACAGAAGGAAAACTTCCAGTCTCTTCCTATGAAGCCAGCAGTATTTTGATCCCCAAACCAGACAATGACCCCATCAAAAAGGACAATTTCAGACCAACATCCCTGATGAATATGAATGCCAAGATTCTTAACAAGATCCTAGCTAATAGGATCCAACAGTACATTAAAAAGTTTATCCACCACAACCAGGTTATATCCCTGTGTTCAACATTTGCAAATCAATCAATGTGATAGAACAAATGAATAAGAGAATAGAGAAGAGCTACATGGTCCTCTCAATTGATGCGTAAAAAGCATTTGAGAAAATACAGCATCTGTTCCTGATTAACTCTTCAAAGTATAGGGAGAGAGGGAACATTCCTCAACCTCATAAAATCTATCTATGAAAAACACACAGTGAATATCATTATCAATTGGGAAAAACTGAAAGCCTTCTCACTGAGATCAGGAAGAAGACAAGGATGCACGCGTTCACCACTATTGTTCAACATAGTGTTAGAAGTCCTAGCAACAGCAAATCAGACAGCAAAAAGAAATGAAATGTATTCAAGTTGGCAAAGAAGAAGTCAAACTCTCTCTCATCACAGATGACATAATACTCTATGTGTAAAACCCAAAAGACTCTACCCTCAAATGACTAGAACTCATACAACAATTCAGCAATGTAGCAGGATACAAAATCAATGCACAGAAATCACTGTGTTCTTATAAATCATAAAGTTACGTTCTTATACACTGACAATGAAAATATAGACAGGGAAATCAGAGAATCAATTCCATTTACTATAGCACCAAAAGGCACAATATGCCTAGGAATAAACCTAACAAAAGAAGTTAAGGATCTGTAGTCGAGGAACTACAGAACACTCATGAAAAAAACTGAAGACACAAAAAGATGGAAGAGCAATCCATGCTCATGGATCAGAAGAATAAACATTGTCAAAATGTCTATACTTCCCAGAGCAATCTACACTTTCAATGCCATCCCGATCAAAATTCCATCAATATTTCTCAAAGTGCTGGAAGAATCAATCCTAAGATGTGTATGGAACCAGAAAAGACCACGAATTGTTAAGTAAATGTTGAAAAAGAAAAATAAAGCTGGTAGGCATCACATTATGTGATTTCATGCTTTATTACAAAGCTGTGATCAGCAAGAAAGCCTGGTACTGGCACAAAAAGAGACACATAGACTGATGGAACAGAGTAGAGAGTCCTGATATGGACATTCACCTTAAATGGTCAAATAAACTTTGATAAAGCAGGAAAAAAATATCCAGTGGAAAAGGGATAGTCTCTTCAGTAAATTGTGCTGAGAATTTGGACATGTATGTATAGAAGAATGAAACTTGACTATTCTCTTACATCACACACAAAGATAAACTCAAAATGGATGAAAGAACTCAATGTGAGGCAGAAATCTATCAAAATCCTAGAAGAGATCATAGGCAGTAACCTCTTTGACATCAGACACAGCAACTTCTTTCAAGACACGTCTCTAAAGGCAAAGGAAACAAAAACAAAAATGAACTTTTGGGACTTCATCAAAATAAAAAGCTTCTGCACAGAAAAGCAGAGTCAACAAAACAAGACAACCCTCAGAATGGGAGTAGATATTCCCCAATGACACTATAGACAAAGGGCTGATATCCAAGATCTATAAAGAGGTCCTCAAACTCAACAACAACAACAACAACAACAACAACAAAAAGATGATCACATCAAAAAATGGGTAGAAGACATACAAATGGCTAGCAGATACATGAAAAAATGTGCATCATCATTAGCTATCAGGGAAAGTCAAATCAAAACCACTTTGAGATACCCCCTTACACCACTTAGACTGGCCAAGATTAACAGGACAGGAAACTACAAGTGCTGGAGAGGCTGTGGAGAAAAGGGAACCCTCTTACACTGTTAGTGGGAAAACAAGTTGGTGCAGCTGCTCTGGAAAACAGTGTGGAGATTCCTTAAAAAATTAAAAATACAGCTATCATATGACCATGAAATTACACTACTGGGTATTTACCTCAAAGATACAGATGTAGTGAAAAGAAGGGCCACAGGTACCCCAATGTTCATAGCAGCAATGGCCACAATCTCCAAACTGTGGAAAGAGCCAGGGTGCTCTTCAACAGATGAATGGGTAAAGAAGATATGGTCATATATACTACAGAACATTACGCCTCCATCAGAAAGTATGAATATCCAACTTTTGTAGCAACATGGACCAGACTGGAGATTCTGCTGAGTGAAATAAGTCAAGCAGAGAAAATCAGAAATCATATGGTCGTGTGGAGCATAAGGGATAACATGGAGGCCAATGGGAGAAGGAAAGGAAATGTGAACTGGGATAAATCAGAGAGGAAGATGAAGCATGACAGACCTTGGACTCTGACAAAGAAACTGAGGGTTTTGGACAGGAGGGAGGTGAGGGGATAGGTGAGCCTGGTGGTGGGTTAACAGCATGAATTGCATGGAGTACTGGGTGTGGGGCATAAGCAATGAAGTTTGCAAAACTGAAGAAATAAAAAAAATTATTTTTTAAAAGAAAAATAACCAAATTAATAAAATTATGAATTAAAGAGGAGAGATCATGACCAATATGAAGGAAATACAGACAATTGTTAGAACATATTAGGAGCAATTATATGCCAATAAATTTGGTAATCTGGAAATTAATGCATTCTTAGAAATTTATAAACTAAGACTGAAATAGGAAAAATTAGACAATCTGAACAGACTGATGGCCAGCAAGGAAATTGAAGCAGTAAGCAAAAATGTCCCAAAAAAGAAGAGTCCAGGGCCAGAAGGCTTCCTAGGGTAATTCTACCAAACTTTTAAAGAAGAATTAATACCTATTCTACTGAAGCTGTTTCAAAAAATAGAAATGGAATTAAAACTTCCAACTCAGTCTATGACGCTAACATTATCCTGATCCCAAACCAAAGACCCCACTAATAAGTAGAATTTCAGACCAATATCCCTGATGAACGTGGATGCCAAAATGTTACCATGATACTAGCCAATAGGATGGAACTGTACACTAGAAGGATGATTCACCAAGGCTGGAACTGTACACTAGAAGGATGATTCACCAATATAATAATAATTAATAATAATAATAATAATACATCATTAATACATCACATTAATAAAAGAACAGACAAGAACCATTTGATCCTCTCAATTGATGCAGAAAAAGCATTTGACAAAATACAGCATCCTTTCCTGATTAAAACTCTTCCAAGTATAGAGGGATGATACATCAATATCATAAAAGCCATCTATGAAAAGTCCACAGCAAATATTGTTGTCAATGGAGAAAAGCTGACAGCTTTTCTCTTAAGGTTAGGAACATGACAGGGATGTCAATTCTCACCACTATTGTTCTACATAGTACTTATAAGTCTTAACCTTAGCAATCAGACACAAAAAGAAATGAAAGACATTTCAATTGGCAAAGAAGTCAATCTCTCTTTCTTTGCAGATGCCATGATACTTTATGTGGAAAACTGAAAAGACTCCACCGCAGCACTGATAGAACTCATACAGTGATTCAGCAATGTGGCAGGATACAAAATCAATGCAGTGAAATCAGTGGCATTTCTATACACTAATAATGTAGTTAAAGAAAGATAAATTAAGGAATTGGTTCCATTTACAATTGCACCAAAAACCATTAGATACCTAGGAACAAACCTAACCAAAGAAATAAAGGATCTGTACTCTAGAAACTACAGAACAGTTATGACAGAAAATGAGGAAGATACAAAGAGATAGAAAAAAAATATCCCATGCTTATGGGTTGGAAGAATAAGTACTGTTAAAATGTCTATGCTTCCCAAAGCATATGAATCTACACTTCAATGCAATCTCTGTCAAAATACCATCAACATGGGAGCCTGGGTGGCTCAGTGGGTTAAAGCCTCTGCTCTCGGCTCAGGTCATGATCTCAGTGTGCTGGGATCGAGGCCCGCATTGGGTTCTCTGTTCAGCAGGGAGCATGCTTTCTCCTCTCTCTCTCTCTCTCTCTCTCTGCCTGCCTCTCTGACTACTTGTGATCTCTCTCTCTGTCAAATAAATAAATAAAATCTTAAAAAAATACCATCAACATATTTTACAAAGCTGGAAGAAACAACTGTATAAAATTGCACGGAACCAGAAAAGACCCCAAATCACCAGGGGAATACTGAAAAAGAAAACCAAAGCTGTGGGCATCACAATGCTCTATTACAAAGTTATAATCATCAAGACAGTATGGTCCTGGCACAAAATCAGACACATGGATCAATGGAACTGAATAGAAGGCCCAGATATAGACCCTCAAATCTATGGTCAACTAATCTTCAACAAAGCAACAAAGAATATCTAATGGATAAAAGACAGTCTCTTCGATAAATGGTGCTGGGAAAATTGGACAACCACATGCAGAAGAATGAGACTGGACCATTCTCTTACACCACACACAAAGATAAAATGGATGAAAGGCCTGAATGTGAGACAGAAATCCATTAATATCCCAGAGAACACAGGCAGCAATATCTTTGACCTAGGCTGCAGCAACTTCTTACAAGACACATCTCTAAAAGCAAGGGAAACAACAAATAAAGAAATTTGGGTACCTCATCAAGATAAAAACTTTTGCAGGGCAAGGGAAGCAGTCAACAAAACTTAAACGCATGCTACAGAATTGAGAAAGATATTGGAAAATGACATACCAGATACAGGGCTAAATATCCAAGATCTATAAAGAACTTATAAAACTCAACACATGCGCACACACACACACACACACACACACACACACACACACACAAATAATCCAGTGAAGAAATGAGCAGAAGATGTGAACAGACACTTCTCAAAAAAAGACATACAGTTGATCAACAGACACAAGAAAAAGTTCTCCACATCATGTATCATCAGGTAGATACAAATCAGAACCTTACACCAGTTAGAATGGTAAAAATTACCAAGACAGGTAACAAAAAATGTTGGCAAAGATGTGAAGAATGGGGAACCCTCTTACATTGTTGGTGGGAATGCAAGCTGGTACAGCCACCCTGGAAAACAGTGTGGGGGTTCCTGAAAACACTAAAAAATAGAGTTATCCTATGACCCAGCAATTTCACTATTAGGTATTTACCTCAAAAATACAGATGTAGTGAAAAGAAGGGCCATATGTACCCCAATGTTCATAGCAGCAATGGCCACAATAGCCAAAATGTTGAAAGAGCTGAGATGTCCTCCAATGGATCAATGGATAAAGAAGATATGATTCATACATAAAATGGAATATTACTCAGCCATCAGAGAGGATGAGTACCTACCATTTACACTGACATGGTTGGAACTGGAGGGGATTAAGCGAAGTGAAATAAGTAAATCAGAGAAAGGCAATTATGATATTGTTCAACTCATTTGTGGAATATAAGAAATAGTTCAGAGGATCAGAGGGGAAGGGAGGGAAAACTGAATGGGACAAAATCAGAGTGGGAGACAAGTCATGAGCCTCTTAAGTGTGGGAAACAAACTGAGGGTTGTGGAAGGGAGGTAGGTGGGTAGATGGTGTATCTTGGTGATGGACATTAAGGAGGGCATGCGGTGTGATGAGCACTGGGTGGTATACACAATTAATGAATCAATGAACGTTACACCAAAACCCAATGATGTATTATACAGTGGCTGACTGAACATAATAAAACAAATAAAAATTATTATTATATTGTCTAATTGAATTTAAATATAAATAAATAATAAAATGTACTAGTAGATTAAAAAATAAGAAATATATGCTACTTTTAAAATGTTAAAGTGAAAATCTGAGAATGAAACAAAAATGTTTGTGTCAAGAAGTTCGGTTAAAAGATTCAATAGGGCGCCTGGGTGGCTCAGTTGGTTAAATGACTGCCTTCAGCACAGGTCATGATCCCCAGGTCCTGGGATTGAGTCCCACATCAGGCTCTCCCTGCTCTGTGGGGACCCTGCTTCTCCCTCTCCCTGCCAGTCCCCCTGCTTGTGCTCTCTCACTCTTGTCGAATAAATAAATAGATAGATAGATAGATAGATGATAGATAAGTAAATAAAAAAATATTTACAAAGAAAAAGATCAAGTCTATCAAATTTATAAATTGCATTACTAAAAATATAGATACCTGGGTAAAATAATAGGATTATATTGGTTATCTATGGTTATGAGCGATTTTTTTATTTTCATTATATTTTTCATTTTACATTTCAAAAGTATATGTTACTTTTATAATAATTATTTTTTAAGGCTAAAGGGTAAGCATGAATTTGGAAAATGGGAGACCAAATCAAAAAGAATATGTGCACATGAATGTTTATAGCAAATTTATTCATAATTGCCAACTGGAAGCAACCAGTATGTCCTCCAATAAGTAAATGGATAAACTGTGAATACTAATAAAGTGAAGTGTTATTTAGTGATAAAATAAATGAGGTATCAAAAGCCAGAAAATGTCATCAACAAATCTTAAATGTAAATTTCCCCATGAAAAAGCCACTCTGAAAAGGCTATGTACTGTCAATTATATGACTACACTGATGAGAAAATGTTCACTGGTTACCAGGGTTCAGGGTTTTGAATAGGTAAAGCATGGAAGATATTTTAGGACTATAAAGCTATTCTAAATTTTATTGTAATGGTACATCTTAATGTAATCAACTTTAAAAAATATTTAGGAGGTTAGGAGATGCCAGGATGGAATGTAGAATAAGAGAATACAATATAACTACATTATAAATGTATGAAACAACTTCACAACTTCACTGAAGGGTATGGGGAGGATGGTGTTGACATAAAAACTTTGGAAATGAGTAGTCTCTAAGACTAAAAGCAAAATAAACCATATAAAAGCACTGTACTTCAGTTGATAATGTTTCCCACAGTGGTAGGCGTTAACAATCAGATACCACTGTACATGTATGCTGGAACTGAACAATTGAGTAAGTTGATGGCAGGTAATGACAGCCAAGTTTTCTATTCTTATAGTGGGATGTTACAGATAAGTAAGGAGAGAAGACTTGAATTATCAAAACATTATGGTTTATTAATGGTCCTTTTTATAATGGATTAGAATTGAAGACATCACCAAGATCTCATGGTTAGCTTAATTTAGATACAGATGACTATACATATAAGAAATACCTACAGATATATAGATACGTAGATTAGTATGCACACATATTTCCTTGCTCTGTAAGCTGAGAGGGGCTGGAAGCAATATAGTCCCAGGGGTAAAAAGCTTATATAGGACCCAGGACTTGATTTCTAATACCATTCTCCAGTTAGTAGAACCATGGGTCCCAGGAAAAGAGCCAAGAAATACACAATGGCTGGAAGCATTTTGTGCTGCCACAAGGTAAGGAAATTGTCAAAAGTTTTTGGAGTCAACAAATAGCAAAAGAAATCTTGAAAAAGAAAAGCAAACTTCAAGTTATATTACAAATCTGTAGTAATCAAAAGAGTATGGTACTGTCACAGAAATAGACACATGGGTCAATGGAACAGAGCAGAAAACCCAGAAATGAACCCACAACTATATGGTCAATTAATCTTTGACAAAGTTAGAAAAAATATCCAATGGGAAAAAGGCTGTCTTTCAACAAATGGTGTTGGGAAAATTGGTCAGCTACATGCAAAAGAATGCGTCTGGACCATTTGCTTACAACATAAACAAAAATAAATTCAAAATGGAATGGATACCTAAAGATGAGATCTGAAAACATACAAATCCTAGGAGAGAACACAGGCAATAACTTTTTTGACATTATCCATAGCAACTTTTTTCTAGATATGTTTCCTGAAGCAAGGAAAACAAAAGCAAAAATAAACTATTGGTTTATAACAAAGTAAAAAGCTTCTGCACAGTTCAACAGTACTAAAAGGTAACCTACAAAATGGGAGAAAATACTTGCAAATGACATATCCAATAAAGGGCTACTATCCAAAAATATATAAAGTACTCAATACCCTAAAAACTAAGAAGCTAACTAAAAAATGGGCATAAAACAAGAACAAGTATTTCTCCAAAGACATACAGATGGCCAATAGACACATGAGAAGATGCTCATCATCAGTTATCAACAGGGAAATGCAAATAAAAACTACAATGAGATGTAAACTTACACCTGACAGAATGGCTAAAATCAACAACACAAGAAACCATAGGCTGGTGAGCACGTACAGAAAAAGGAACACTCCTGCACTGTTGCTAGGAATGCAAAGTAGTGCAGCCACTGTGGAAAACAGTTTTGAGTCTCCTCAAAAAGTTAAAACTAGAACTACATTAAAATCCAGCAATTGTGGTAGTGTGTATTTACCCAAAGAATAGAAAAATATTAATTCAAAAGGATACATGCACCCCAGATGTTTATAGCTGCATTAGGACAATGGCCAAAATATGGAAACAGCCCAAGTTTCCACTGATTTATGAATGGATAAAGAAGATGTACACACACAAAAATGGAATATTAGTCATAAAAAAGAATGAAATCTTGCCATTTGCTAGGACATGGACAGAGTTAGAGAGTATTATGCTAAGCAAAATAAGTCTGTCAGGGAAAGACAAATGCCATGTGATTTCACTTATATGTGGAATTTAAGAAACAAAACAAACGAGGGGTGCTTGAGTGGCTCAGTCAGTTATGTGTCTCCCTTTGTCTCAGGTCATGATACCAGGGTCCTAGAATCAAGCCCCTAGTCAGGTCCCTGCTCAGCGAGGAGTCTGCTTCTCCCTCTCCCTCTGCCCTTCCCTCCTGCTGCTCATGCTCTCTCGTTCTTAAATAAATATATAAAATCTTAAAAAAAAAGAAACAAAACAAAGGAGCAAAGTGGGAAAAAGAGATAAAAAGAGGTAAACCAAGAAACAGATTTCAAGCTATAGAGAACAAACTGCTGGTTACCAGAAGGGTGGTGAGTTGGGAAATGGGTTAAATAGGTGAAGGAAATTAAGGAGTTCACTTGTTGTGATGAGCAGTGGGTGATACATGGTATTGTTGAATTACTCTATTGTACACCTGAAACTAACATAACGTTGTATGTTAACTAGCTATAATTGAATAAAAACTTTTTATTTTTAAATTTATTTTTATCTTATTTAAATTCAATTAGCCAAGGTATTGGCTATTATATAGTTTTTGATATAATACCCAATGATTCCTTAGCTGAATATAACACCCAGTGAAAAACTTTTTTTAAAAAAGTCCCTGGGTGTTTACCTGAAAGCACCCAATGGTCAAACCTGAAACAATTTGAGCAACAAATTAAATATAGTACTGAATTATAATCCAAAATATACATTAAATATCCATGAGTTTATACTGATATAAATATATTAGTAAATGAACAAATGGGGAAGATACAAAACTCTTCTACAGAAAAATCCCTAATAAATTATGTAGATATTCTACCTCTGAGGAGGCAAAGTGTAACTCCTCAAAACCCTGCACACAGTAATCCTTCCAAGGTGTACAGAAGTGAATGGAGGGAAAAAGAGTAACTTTACAGCACATAAAACTGACAGATATTACCTCAAGCTAGGTGAACAAGGTGAAGATCAATAGTAAATAGTCATTTCAATACTATGTATTCTTGATACTATGTGATGAAAATGCTAATTAACCTCCGCAATCTTCCTACCCCAAATCCCTAACTCCAGTTTAATCATGAGAAAATATCAGATAAATACCAATTGAGGGACATTCCACAAAATACTTGACTAGCACTTCTCAAATCTATAAAGATTATCAGAAACAAGGAAAGTCTGAGAAACTATCACAGCCAAAAGGAACCTAAAGGCAACATGATGAGTATGTAATGTGATATCCCGGATGGGATACTGCAACAGAAGAACATTAGGTAAAAACTAAGGAAATTATAATAAAGTGTGGATTTAATAATTTATCAATACTGTTTCTTTAATTATAACATATACCATACTAATATAAGATATGAAAAATGGGGAAACATGGTATGGCACATATGGGAACTCTTTACTGTCTTTGCAGTTTTTCTTTAAAATTAGTTTAGGGTGCCTGGGTGGCTCAGTGGGTTAAAGTCTCTGCCTTCAGCTCAGGTCATGATCTCAGGGTCCTGGGATCAAGGCCTGTATCAGGCTCTCTGATCAGCAGGGAGCCTGCTTCCTCCTCTTTCTCTGCCTGCCTGCCTCTCTGCCTACTTGTGATCTCTCTCTCTCTGTCAAATAAATAAATAAAATCTTAAAAAAACAAATCTTTAAAATTAGTTTAAAATAAAAAGTTAACTTAAAAATAAGTCAAAGTGGCCCAAGCCATCTAGACATAGGAATACATCAGAAATGGAAGCAGGGGTGTAAGTACAGTAAGAAGGTTGACAACATTTTCCCATGGCATCTGGTCACATAATATATGGTTAACCCAGGTCAAGGCCCATGGAAAAGGCAAACATCTACATGAGGAATGTGTGAGGGCAGTTCATCAGTATAAGTGTGTGAAGGAGATCTTCATTTAGCTGGCAAAAGCAGTTACACAGACACACACATATACACTTACATACCTATTTGAGATTCAATTCACACTCCTAAAACAAAGACATTGATGTGTTTCATCCTGTCCCCAGTACCATGATGCTCATTTCCAGACACTTTGGAGTCCATGGGCAACTTATAAGGAATATAAAGCATAATGAATCATAACTTATAAAGTTTATAAAGCATAATGAATCAAAATCCTATGTAAATGGGTGCCTGGCTTAGTCAGTATAGCATGACTCTTGATCTCAGTGGTGTGAGTTCAAGTCCCACGTCAGGCCTAGAGCTTACTTAAAAAAAAAATCTTAATTTTTTTTTGACATAATGTAAGGTATCTTGGAAAGGTATCCTGGAAAGCACAGTACAAACTTCTTTTTCCTGCTCCAAAAGGATAACTCTAACTAGAGAACTACATATGGAATAAAGAATATATATGTATGCTGCTATCACCTCTTATATTCCACTATTACTTTCAGCTTCCTTCCACCAGTTTATGTGTTAGAGGGTAGCAAAATATTATCAAGAGAACCAGGTTAGAGTACTCCTGTCACGTTCACCCTCACACCAGAATCCTCTGACCTCAGGCACCCCTTATTTCCTCTTTCCAGGCTGTCAGCACTTTGTGACAGAGTTTAAGATCTTCCAGTTTGAGTCCTTTCCCTGTGTGTAGCATCCAGAAATAAAATGAATATTAGATTTATTCAGATTTTCTATAAACAAAGGTATGAGTTTTATGTCTGCGTTGCTGTTTATTAAACTAAGAAATGCAGAATAGTCTGTAACATAACGTCATTCTGGAACAACTTTGATCCCAGACCTTGTAACTTTAGTTAGAAGCCTTAAAATCCAGTGAGAGAACATTAACTTTGGAAGGAATTGGAGGTATTCTTATTCAAAGTTCTACCAGATGCATAAAAGCATTCTTGAACATTTCTACCTTTTTAAAAAGATTTTATTTATTTATTTCACAGAGAGAGACAGCGAGAGAGGGAACAGAAGCATGGGAAGCAGGTGAGGGAGAAGCAGGCTTCCTGCCAAGCAGGGAACCCAATGCCTGGGATGCGGGGTTTGTTCCTGGGACCCTGAGATCATGACCTGAGCCGAGGGCAGACATTTAATGACTGAGCCAGCCAGGCACCCCGAACATTTCTGTTAAGTGGGCTTCAGTTAAACAGCTCCAGAGAGGAGAGTATTTTCAATGAATGGGTAGAAAGTTCCTAACAGTAAGCCAAAACTCTGACTTCTTTTAACATTTGAATTGATCTACGCTTTGTAGCTACACAACTAAATGTTACCCTTCTTTTGACAACATTTCCAATTATTTGAAGAAAGTATCCACAAACCCCAGTCCTTTGACAAAAACATTCTTGACCTTTTCAATAACTATTGTGTTGTCTATAAATGAGTTGCCATCTTGATCACTTTCCAGATTGTCTGTGTCCGTCTTAATTGTGGCACTCTGAAATGACTGAAATCTCCCTAAATAAGATATCAAATACAGGATAAAACATAACAGAGGAGTTCTTTGTTCTGGACACCATGCCTCTATTAATGGAACCTAAAATTTCATTATGTATGTGTGTGTGCACTAGAACCTCTCACATAGTTGGTGCATGTTGAACTCATGGTAAATTAAAACCAGAGTCTTTGGCACCTATGCTATTTTTAAGCCACACATTTACCTTTGGTAATTGAATTTTTGATACAAGATTTCACATATGATCCTATTCAATTTAACCCTGCTAAATTTAGCCTTTTTTTCCAGCATACTAAGAAGTTTTGGGATCTTGCTAACAACATCCAGTGCATTTATTTTACTAATTCTATATTATTTGCAGTAGGATGAGCAAGCTAATTTATGCTTTCATGATAGTCATTAAAACATGCCAATGGGACAGAACTGAAATTGGAAACTTCTTGCCTACATTGACACATTGTTGAACACAGTCTATTCAAATTTCTAATCCATCTACTGTCCCTGTCTTTATCATCTAGCTCATGTTACTTCATTTTATTCTCAAGGACATTTTGAGAAAGTGTCAAATGCTGTGGTGAGGTACACAATGTTTGTTGCCTTCTGAGGTCTCAGGAGGGAGCTCAATAAAAAAGGCATCCTCCAGAGCAGCTGAAGCACAAGTGGCCCATGTGATTGCCAATTTGGAGACATACCATATGTATTAGGCCACTGCAGACAGAAGGATTAAAGGACAGTTTCAAGTATTAGCCACAATTCCGAACTCAGAAAGGCAAAACTACAAATTCTAGTTATTGACAGTGTCTGAGTTGATTCTCACACATGCATTTTTATGTAACCTGCTCCAGAGTGAATAGTAGCAGAGATGTATTCATTTAAAAACAGCTAATGTGTCTCCTCAACAACACCTGGGAGGTCAGCTAGTATATAATTCATTATAATATCTCTATGATAAATAGGCCAGTATAATTTAATAGTTTCAGAAGAAAGCAGAAGATTGAACTGGTTAAGTGCACATTCTGCAATCTTAGAAGCAGGTTCAAATTTTTACTGTGTCATTTAATAGTGATATGACCCTGTAAAATTACTTACAATCTTTTAGCTTTTTTTCCTTATCTGTAAACTGGGGAAAATTAAATAATAGTACTACTTTATAGGGTTATAAAAATTGAACATTACTATGAATACATTAGCTATTATTGCTATCCCAGTCTAACAGAGATTGTCTGCTATGACAATCTTGTGAAATGCATACCAGGGCCAACTAATCACTTTTTTCTTTTTCTTCACATTCATCAACTATTCTTTTAATAATGAATTATAAAATCTTTTTTGAAATTATCTTACATATGGTAATCTACACACTGGCCAAGAAGTTATGAAGATGAATTTGGAAGTATTCTTAGGAAGCCTAAATCTGTGCTCAGATACCTCAATACAGCCAGAGTTATATGTCTTAATACATATGCATTTGATGAACATTGCCCATGTATAATGGAACAAACAACTCTTTATTTGAGGGTAGCTTACCCACTTTTGGGCTTGTTGGCGTAGAGTAGCTTTTGCCAAAGTTTTTATCTCACCGAAGGGTCTAAAGCCTAGGTAAGCATCTGATGAAGCTGCTTATTGTACTTTTCTATTTCTAGAAAATTGCCTTTCCCCTAAGTCTCCTAACAGACTTCTGGGAAGATGGTAGCATTAGAATGGGTCCCAAATTCTTGCCCTTCCTCCCACAAATTAACCAAAATAACTACAGGGAAACAAACACTGAGGAAAACCTATATAATCAAGCCAGCAGAACTCTCAAGGAATTTCTCTAAGACATGACACTGATGGGGCAAAATTGAAGAATATCACCAATCTATAGTTCTGTAATATACTAACAAATCAAGAAAATCCTGACAGAAACCCACTAATACTATGTAGTTTAAAAGACCAACAGTTGGAGGTGGGGACAGGTAGTGAAAAAGACTGGGATGAAAACCTTGTAAGGTAAGTCTGAGTAACTTTACTTTTATTTAAGTCCCCTAGTATATCTTTAAAATTAATTAACACCAAATTAGGAATATCAAAATTGTTACATAATTTAAAATATTTACATTTAGTAAATTAAGCTGTATGATAAACATTTTCCATCACTGTCAGTCTGGTTCTGTGGCTGGAGTAATCACTTCATTTGAAGATAATGTAAAATTATCAATTTAAGTCCCTTTGCCGGAACATGAGATACAAGCCAAATGGCTCCCCTGATACCCTAACCCCAATCCCTAGGCTAGGCCCTGACAGGAATTATTCAATTTGCTGCTATTTTGGAGCAGGATAGCCCCTCAAAGGGCAAGCTCAATCTCTGATAATGATTCCCCAATAAACATAGTGGGCTGGACTTGATGCAAGAGCCCTCTTTAATGAACCAGCAAGGCTTGTTTCAATGCTGTGCATCTACTCCCCTATCCCACTACAAGTGCTGAGAGCATATATGATATCATGTATCTGAAGTAGACGCCAAAAGAACAAATGTAGAAAGAGGTCTTGAGGTGAACTTCTGCTAGAATTGCCCATGGCCCTACTTCTCACCCCATTACCTTATCCTTCTGGATCACAGAGCCAGCAATGTACACTAATACCATCTAGCCATCCCATCCAGTATAAACTTAGGGAAGGAGCGACAATCAAGTAAACAGTAAAATCATGTAAGAATTGCCCCCATTTTTTGTCACCTGAGTGGCTCAGAGGGTTAAGCCTCTGCCTTGGCTCAGGTCATAATCTCAGAGTCCTGAAATCAAGTCCCACATCGGGCTCTCTGCTCAGCGGGGAGCCTGCTTCCTCCTCGTTCTCTGCCTGACTCTCTGCCCATTTGTGATCTCTCTCTGTCAAATAAATAAAATCCTTAAAAAAAAAGAATTGCCCCTACTTTTATTGGAGGGAAAAAGACACCAGGTCAAGATATACCTTTCTTGATTCAATACTGAATAAGTAGATAAACTGTGAATTAACAGATGAAGAAAACTCAAAACGAAAACAAAATCTGTAAAAAGAACTTGTAAGATAGTATTACATGTAAGAGATAAAAAACAATTAAAATTAAAAAAGAGTAAATGTTATAAACAAAAATTATTGAACTAGAAAGAAAAAAATAAAGACCCGGCTCTTTTCAGGGAGAAAACAACATGTATTAAAAATAGATAAATTGCTTCTTGGCTTTTTGGTTAAGATCAAATGTAGGAAATAGATAAACATTTGGCAAGGGTAAATAAAGAATTCCATCCGACTGTTTGAAAGAAACTTTCTGCCAAACTGTCTGAGCCAGGCCTCAGACATCTTTTTCCTATGGCTATTGATTTATTGCTATTTCCTATGCCAGTGTCTTAACTCTGGCATTTATTTCCCTATAAAATCATCCATGTCATTAAAATTATTAAATTTATTATGGCAGACTCTGTAATTATCTCAAACATCCAACATCACATAGTGCTGAAATAATAAAATCATCATTTCATAATTTGGCCTTCTGAGGAACACCGATAGGCCAAATGTTATCAGGTGTGTTTAAAAGAAAAAAGGTATTTCTTTGGGAAATGCTGAATTAGACAAAGTTAAATAGTTTTTACTATTTTAAGATGAAGAACATACTCCTTTAAAAAATAATACTAGTTAATATTTATTGCAGAGTGACTTTCTAAGAGGGGCTACAGTATACCACATTTTGCAAACTTATTTGACCATTTCCTACAGGAATGCTTTTTTAAAAAAATGAAATTTAGAATTGCTGCAGCAAACATAGTTAAATGTTTAACTATGGTTAAAGTGACAAACGAGAATGCCATTGTCACTTTTATTATTTAGCACTGTTCTGAAAGTATTTATTAACCCATGCAGTCAGAAACTATTTTATAAATTTTGAAAAGGAGAACATATTATTGTAAATTATAACTGACATGACTGTTTACCAGGAATAATTCAAAGGATGAACTGAGTATCTCCAAAATTAATAAATTTCAGTAAACTGCCAATTTAAACTTAATTTATGAAAATAAATTCTTCCTCTATACAGCAAAAACGACCATATAGGTAACACATTGAATAAGAACTCTCAATCACAGTATTATTTCCTGTATGTCTGCCCTATTTATCATAAATTATATAGGACATAAATACACAAAACTTTGCTGAAGCACATAAAATTTTTTAAAAATGAGGCAACACATCATGTTTCTGGAAAGTGTTCTAATTCTCTAGTTCTTACCATCAATTTAAGATAATACCAATCAAATTTTATTTCAGAGGAGCTACTAACTGTAAAGTTATTCTGGTAAAATAAACATGTCAGAATCATTAGAAAACTGTGGAAAAAAAATAAAATAAAAATAAAAAAATAAAAAAACTGTGAAAAATCAATAGGAGGATTTACCCAAAAAGATATGAAGTCACATTTCTAATTTAGTAGCTATAGGCTGGTGGACTGGGACAATATTCAGTGGTAATAAAGAGCATTTAAGCACAGAAGCGCTTGTGTCTGTACACACACACACACACACACACACAAAGATATGTATCTATATGTGTATGTATATATATATATATAGATAGATATATGACATATCAAATGGGGGGTAGGCAGTGAAACAAATATTGGCTAATAACTGACTAACCCTTTGGGGAGGAAAAAAAAAGTTAGAATATCTAAACTCATTCATTAGAAAAGTTCCAGAGAGGGCAAAGCAATTCTTTTAACAAAACCATAAAAATTAGAGAAACACAGTATAAGATTTATATACTCTTGGGGTGAGGCAATCCTGCTAAACATGATCCTAGAGCCAGAAGGCAAAAAAGAAAATATGTATCCATTTTTAATTTTTTTATTTTTTTAGTCATTTTTAATGCATTTTTTCCCTGTGCACAAGAGAAATAACTGAGAGTCAAATGATACAGTTTCCTTTATACATAGCAAGTAAAAGTAATGCAAACATCACATGACACTTTTCAGTGAAAGTTACATTTCCAATTACAGATCAAAATGCTTATTAGGGTCTTTTTATGGGAAAAGCTGAGAAAGAAATCTTAGGTAAAAAGCACTTTCCTGGCATTACTACACTGATCCTTCAGGCTGCACAAAAATTAAAGTCATATACAGTTAATTTGAAAATGTTGACACACTGTCACACTGTAAATTTTCTGTACAATTAAATGTATACTTAGAAATACCAGGATAAACATTTCTACTATATTTTAACTGAACTTGTCTAGCCAACATTTTCACTGAGTTTATCAACGATGCTGTAAGATTCAACAAAACTGTGAGACATATCTGCCTCCAGAAAGATTTCTTATATTCTCATTTTCGTTACACATATTCTGCTTAGATTCTGTTGTAATAATTCCAGATGTACAGTTCCAATTGTGCTTACTGTACTGTGTACAAACATAGCAAAAAAGAGCAAATAATGGTATAAATCTTACAGCATTTTGCTAGCAAAAATACATGCCAAAGTCACAATAAGCAATATTGTACCACAAATTAGAGAGCTTCAAATAATTTGCTTTTTAATATTTTCATTCTACATTAAATTACTACCATAGGCTAATGTTTAAAATGCAAATAAATTGGACATCTGTAGGACAAAACTTATTCACCCAACTGTGAAGGTTGATACCGGTTTCCAAAAATTACAATAAATGCAGAATAAAGAGAAGTGTTTGCATGCAACACCATTGAGAGAAATAGCATTATGATTACTACCATTCAAAACAGGGAAGTAAGGAAGGAAGGCAGGAAGGAAGGAAGGAAGGAAGGAAGGGAGGGAGGGAGGGAGGGAGCAGGGAAGGGAGGGGGAGGGGGAAGGATGGAAGGATGGGTAGATACAGGAGGGAGGGACAGAGTGATGAACTCCACCTTAAAATGCGTATTAGACTTATAATTAGACAGATTTAAAAGAATCAAAATGAAAGTAAAGCACGATTTTGTGTGTGTTTAAAGATTTAAGAGCCATTATCAAAAATAAGATACATTTTTTCAAGGTACAGATGTAATTACGATGGCTGGGAGCCCAGCAGCCTCTCAATGGCAGCATTGATGTCGCCTCCTGTTGCTATTAGAGCCTGCAAGTTTGCTTCACGGTTTAAGAACCCCATTGCGTTGAGCTGTTCCAGTTGTTGCTGAAATCTGACTTCTGGATTCGGCAGCTGTGGAGGACTTGCCCCAGCCAGAGCCTGCACCATTTGCTGAATGAACTGCTGGTTGGGTCCAGATTCTGATGTTGGGGTAGAGGTTTCACTGGGCGTAGAACTAGAAACAGTGGGCCCAGGGGGGCCGCCAGAGCCAGTGGAGCCAGGGCCTGCAGGGCCAGTGGGTCCTATGGGCCCAATGGGGCCTATGGGAGTGAACGGAACTATGGGGCCTATGGGGCCTATGGGTGTGACTGGGCCTACAGGGCCTATAGCGGTTCCCAGCACCCCTACCCCCACACCTGGAGTGAAGCTTGGAATGAGGCCAGGAGCTTCAGTGGCTAATGTCTGTAGCCCCTGCTGGATCTGCATTAAAGCCTGCATTGCTCTTGGGTTTGACATG
Organism: Spilogale gracilis; assembly: GCA_004023965.1. Lineage (NCBI taxonomy): Eukaryota > Metazoa > Chordata > Mammalia > Carnivora > Mephitidae > Spilogale > Spilogale gracilis. The sequence goes on from PITA01003546.1 coordinate 131,468, forward strand.
GCTGACAATGTGTCTGGATTCTGCATCTGCTGCAGGAAAGCTGGGAGCTGTGGGCGCATCTGCTCCTGCAACTGAGGATTTGCAGTAAACACCGGGCTATTCAGCATCATCTGTGCAGCCAAATCTGGATTCTGGCTCAGCGACTGCATCATGCTTCTCATGTAGGGTGCAGACAGCATATTCTGGATCAGCTGGGGGTTTTCAGTTATCTGTTGCAGCAAGCTCTGCATTCCTGGGGTACTGAAGATGCTGGCAACATAGTTGGCTGCAGCCACGGTGTTCCCGGTAGCACTGCTGGAGCTACTGCCAGACCCACTGCTGCTGCTCGGGGTTGTGCTGGTGGTTGCAGAACTCTGGGTAGCCGGTGGTGGTGCCCATGGATTGGGTAATGGATCTCGATTTTCTGTGCGGGAAGGCTGTGTACCTTCCCCAGAGGTGGAATTGCTCCCCACTGAAGCAAATGGATTACCCCCAAACTGCTCTTGTGCAGCATTCAGCATAGGTTCTTGAATGTCGGTATACATGCGTCGTAGAGCATTGTAGCCACCTGGGATGCTTTCAAGATTGCTGAGAGCCAGATCTTGATTTCTCATCATCTCTTGCATCATGGCAGGATTCCTGGCAATTTCGAGGGTCTGTCTCATTATATCTGGATTGTTGAGCAGGTGACTAATTTCTGGGTTTCTCTGAATCAATTGCTGCATCTGTGGATTGGCCATAATGAGCTGCCTCATTAGATCAGGGTTTGAAAGCATGCTCTGAACAAAGGGATTTTCCATGATTTGGATCATCATCTCAGGGCTGGACAGGAGCTGCTGCTGCATCTGGTTCTGGAGCTCAGAGAAGTTGGTCGAGCTCAAGCCCAGGCTGCTAAGGCCTGCAAGTCCTCCCAAGCTCCCGAGCCCAAACGGGTTGCTATTTGTGGAAACAGATGTGGAGTTACTCCTGGGAGTCGACGCGGAGGTAGTATTAGTTCCCGCGGCATTACTAGGCTGTGTGGACTGCCCCTGAGGTCGGTTCTGGCTTTTAATTACAAGATGAACAGTCAGTCCATCATGGATGCCATGCTGAATCAAGGTATCTTGATCTTTTAAGATTTTTCCGGCAAAAATTAACACTAGCTGATCGGTTTGGGATTTGAAGCGTTTCGAAATCGCTTCCTTAAACTGCTGAACTGAGCTATTCTCGGGCACCGCGAACTCCTCTTTCTCTTTCGGGGTCTTCACAGTGACTTTGATGATTTTGGGCTCGGCCGGGGCAGAGGAAGGGCCTTGGGCCGTAGCAGGGCCGCGGGAGGGGCGCGGGGGGCCGCTACTCTCGCCGTTCTCAGCCATGGCGGCCGCGGTGACGCAGGCAAACAGGGAAGGCGCGGGCGGGCGAGAGAGAGAGCGAGGGAAGAAGGAAGGAAGGAGGCGCCGCCACAGAAGGCTGGGCCGGGCCAGGCGGGGAGCGCAGAGCACGGTACCTCTGTGATGAAGACTGCGGTTTCCTGGTCCTCTGGTGGGGAGAAAGCTCTGTAGGCCGCGGCAGTGTCGGCGTTCACGGCTCCCTGCCTCCTCCGCCGGCGAGTGATCGCACCGCGCGCGCTCCCAGCAACTCCTGCAACGGCTGTGTCCGCTCCTCCCCGCCCCGTCGTCCCCTCCCCCAGTACCGCGCTCGCCTCCCCGCCCCCTCTGCTGATGCGGCGCCAGGCCCAGAATGATAGATTCGACTCGTTCAAAATTAAAAACTTCTGTACTGGAAAAAAGAAAAAAAAGAGAGAGAGAGCGAGGAAGAGAGAGACAGAAAGAGACAGACAGAGAGAGATAAGAGAGAAAGAAACAAAGAGAAAAGAGAAGCTAAGGGAAAAGAGAGGGAGGGAGGGAGAAAAGGAGCCAGCTTCTGAAGACATTAAAAAAAACAATGGAGAATATATTAAGTATGAAGATATACATGCAGTCTCTTAGGCGCAAAGGGATGAAAACCTGAATCAAACCTACCCCATGTAAAAGAAGAAAAACGAAAAAGAACTCTGACTAAGCAAAAAGGAAAAGATTAACAGCCCCAGTGGGGGAAGGGGAGCAGAATGGGATAGAGCAGGCATTTTACAAAAGAAGCCCAAGGCCAGTGGGCATAAAAATAGATGCTTAAGCTCACTGGTAACCAAAGAAATTCTATTAAAATAATGAGATTCTAATTCTGCCTTATCATACTGTAAAAATGAAAATAATGATAAACCTTATTGTCCTCTGAGAGCTGAGAAAATGCACTCATGTCAGTCGAAATGTAAAATATAATCGGAAGGCAATTTGAAAATGTATGCCATTTTAAATATTCCCACCTTTACTTAGAAATAGACACCTCCCCTATGAAATAATTAGATAAGGATGCAAAATTATATATATACATATATAATTATATATATATATATAAAATGTATATGCACTGCAGCATCTTAAAATTATTTTAAAGATAATCAGTGTGTTTACACAACATTGGTGAAATGTATTACCATACAATAAAATACTGTGTACGCTGTGTAAGAAAAGAGTGGTTAATTCATCCGATATAAAGTATCTTTAAAGGTATGCATGAACTAAATAGGAGTTATAGGGAAATCGCAGTATTTTCACTTTAAGTTTTGTATATATTTCTGTATCTTTAGAAATGATAGAAGGATGTATGTTTCAACACCAAAAGATACAATAAAAATAGTTTTATTTTAAAACTATTTTTAAACAGTTTGTGTAAGTAAATTCTCTTTAAGTATATGTGCAAATAGAAATCTGGAACACTATGCACTGATATATTAATTGTGGGGATCACTTAATGCTGAAATTATGAATGCCTAATCCTTTCATTTTTAAAATAAAATTTTAAATTTATAAGTTTTTAAAAATCAGAAGATATTTTGGGAGGATCTAAAGGTAGAAATTGATTAGAACACGATTTTGGTGACGGACATTAAGATGTTTGCCTAATTTAGCTAAGATTAAGAAAGAGAAATAGACATAGCCCTAGGAAAAAATAGAACAATTTCAAAGTAGTATATGTTTCTAAGTCTGATTTATACCACACATAAAATACATTTTTTCCCTCCAATATCCAGCCAACATTTAACAGCACTTGAATGTCATTAGGCTGCAAATACCTTAATAAATCTCAAGATAAAAAATATGCGTCTATATGATGTCTATCAATAGGGGAATGGATTTATGTAGTATGATTAACTGGAGTATTGTGTGTGTGTGTGTGTGTGTGTGTGTGTGTGTGTGTGTGTGCTGAGTTTTATAAGTTCTTTATATATTTTGGATACTAATCTTTTATCAGATATAAGACTTGTAAGTATCTTCTCCAATTCCATAGGTTGTCTCAGTTTTGTTGATTGTTTCCTTTGCTGTGCAGAAGCTTTTATTTTGATGGAGTTCCAATAGCTTACTTTTACTTTTGTTTCCCTTGCCTCAGGAAACCTGTCTAGAAAGAAGTTGCTATGGCCCATGTCAATGAAGCTTTTCATTATTAGATGCGTTCTCATCTAGGATTTTTATGGTTTCAGGTCTCACATTTAAGTCCTTAATCCATTTTAAGCAATCCAATTTAAAAATGGGTAGAAGATACGAATAAACATTTTGCCAAGGAAGATATACAGATTGCCAATGGAAACATTAAAAAAATGCTGAACATTACTCATCATCAGGGAATACAAATCAAAGCCACAATGATGTATCACCTTGCACCTCCCAGAATGGCTCACATCAACAACACAATAAACAACAGATATTGGTGAAAAAAGGTAAACCCTCTTGCACTGTTGGTGGGAAAGCGAACTGGTGCAGCCTCTGTGGAAAAAATGTATGAAGATTCCTCAAAAAGTTAAAATGGAACTACCCTATGATCTAGCAATCTCACTACTGAGTATTTACCCAAAGAATGCAAAAATACTAATTCAGACGGATACATGCACCCCAATGTTTATGGCAGGCACTTTCTACAGTAGCCAAATTATAGAAGTAGCCCAAGCGTCCACTGATAGTTGAACGGATAAAGAAGTGAAAAGAATGAAATTTTGCCATTTGCAATGATGTGGGTGGAGCTAGAGAGGTTATCCTAAGCAAAATAAGTCAGTCAGTAAGGACAAGTGCCATATGATTTCACTCATAGGTGGACTCTGGGAGCATCAAATGAAGAAATGGGGTTGGGTAAAGAGAGAGGCAAACCAGGAGACTCTTTAACAGTAGAGAACAGGCTGATCCCTGCTGGAGGGGAGGTGGGTGGTGGGATGGGTGAAATAGGTGATTGAGATTAAGGAGTGTGCTTGTGCAGTGTTGTATGAAAATGTTGAATCACTATATTGTACACTTGAAAGTAATATTACCCTGTATGTTAACTAACTGGAATTTAAATAAAAACTTGAAATAAATATAGTATGAGTAATAGAATACAGAAGATAAGAGGAACTAACTATACAGAGAGCCTAAATGTCCATTGACTAATAAATGGGCATTTTAAAAAGACATATAAAGAAGACATAGTATATATACATATATGATGGAATATTACTCATCTAAAAGAATAATGAAATATTGCTATTTGCAATGATGTGGGTGGAACTAGAGAGTATTATGCTAAGGGAAATAAGTCACAGGAAAGACAAATATCATATGATCTCACTCATGTGTGGAATTTAAGAAACAAAACAGAAAACACAGGGAAAAAAAGGAGAGATACAAAGCATGAAACAGACTCTTGACTATAGAGAACAAACTGGGGGTTGCTGGAGGAAAGGTTGGTGGGAGGGATGTGTTAAATTGGTGATAGGTATTAAGGAGACCACTTGTGATAAACACTGGATGCTATTTGTAAGTGATGAATCATTAAATTCTACACCTGAAAATAATGTTACACTGTATGTTAACTAACTGTAATTTAAATAAAAAATTGAGGAGAAATAGAAATTCTTTGAAAAAGCAAGTCAAATAGATAAACTGTTACTATGTGATTCTCTTACAAGTCCCTTACCAAAGAACACAGTAGGGGCAAAAGCACACTCATCCTCTTCCTGATGTCTCCCCAAAGCACATTTTTTTCTATTATGAACTGTTTATTAAGGGAGCAGAAATAATGATAAATAAAAGTCACCCTCCATGTAAAGATAGTTTCTGAGAAACTGAAAGAAAGACATTGTCAAAGAGGGGCTCCCCCACAGGGACAGAAGTTCAGGCACAGCAGAGATTTAGTGTTGTATTGTCCATTGCTTTTTTTCCCACTTCCCAACTTTATTGAAATATAACTGACACATAACATTGTGTAAATTTAGGTATAAAACTCATTGGTTTGATATACCTATATATTAAAAAAAATACATGACCACCATAACATTAGTGGGCACCTCCATTCTGTAACAAAATTGCCTTTTCTTTTGTGATGAAAACATTTAAAATTTACACTTTTAGCAACTTTCTTTTTTAATTATTTTTTATTATTATGTTCAGTTAGCAAGCATATACTACATAATCAGGGTTTTTTTACTTTAAATTTATTTTATTTTTTCAGTGTTCCAAGATTCATTGCTTATTCCCCACACCTAGTGCTCCATGCAATAAGTGCCCTCAGTACCCACCACCAGGATCTCCCATCCCCCTACCCCCTCCCGCCAAGTCCCTCAGTCTGTTTCTGTGTCCAAAGTCTCTGTTGTTTCATTTCTCTACCTGAATTACCCTACTTCCCATTTACTTTCCTTCTCCCAGTGTCCACCAGGTTACCCCTAATGCATCACAAGTAAGTGAAACAATGTGATACTTGACTCTCTCTATGTGGCTTATTTCACTCAGCATAATCTCTTCCAGTCCAGTCCCTGTTGCTACAAAAGTTGGATATTCATCCTTCCGGATGGAGGCATAGTATTCCATTGTATATATGTACCACATCTTCTTTATCCATTCATCTGTTGATGGGCACCTTGGCTCTTTCCACAGTTTGGCGATTGTGGCCATTGCTGCGATGAACATTGGGGTACATATGGCCCTTCTTATCATTACCTCTGTATCTTTGGGGTAAATTCCCAGTAGTGCAATTGCAGGGTCATAGGGTAGCTCTATCTTTAATTTTTTAAGGAATCTCCACACTGTTTTCCAAAGCAGCTGCACCAGTTTACATTCCCACCAACAGTGTAAGAGGGTTCCCCTTTCTCCGCAGCCTCTCCAACACTTGTTGTTTCCTGACTTGTTAATTTTGGCCATTCTGACTGGTGTAAGGTGGTATCTCAGTGTGGTTTTGATTTGAATTTCCCTGATAGCTA
>PITA01003547.1:5696-30245 GCA_004023965.1 Spilogale gracilis
TTAGGAGTCTGTTTCTTGGTTTGTCTCTTTTTCCTCTTTTGTTTTGTGTCTTAAATTCCATACACCAGTGAAATCACATGGTATTTGTCTTTCTAACTTATTTCACTTAGCATTATACTCTCTAGGTCCATTCCTATTGGTGCAAATAGCAACATTTCATTCTTTTTTATGGCTGAGTAGTAGCCCATTGTGTATACACATATCTTCCTTATCCATTCACCTATCAGTGGACACTTGCTTGCCTTCCTATCTTGCCGATAGTAAATGATGCTGAAAAAAATAAACAAAGGGTGCACATACCTTTTTGAATTAGAGTTTTTGTATTCTTTGGGTAAATACCTGGTAGTGGAGCTACTGGATCATATGGTAATTCTATTTTTAATTTTTGAGGAACCTCCAGTTTTCTGCAGTGACTGCACCAGTTTGCATTCCCACCAATAGTGTATGAGGTTCCTTTTTCTCCACATCCTCACCAACACTTGTTGTTTCCTGTGTTGTTGATTTTAGCCATTCTGACAGGTGTGACATGGTATCTCATTGCGGTTTTAATTTGTATTTCCCTGATGTTGAGTGATGCTGAGTCTTTTCATGTGTCTGTTGGTCATCTGTACGTCTTCTTTGGAGAAATGTCTGTTCATGTCTTCTACCCCCACCTTTTTTTAAAGCTCTACACTCAAAATACGACTTGAACTCATGACCCTGAGATCAAGTGTCACATGTTCTGTGGACTGTGCCAGGCAGGTGCCCTGTATCCATTTTTGATTGGATTATTTAGTTTTTGGGGGTGTTGAGTTATATAAATTCTTTATATATTTCAGATACTATTTTTTGAATATGTCATTTGCAAATACCTTCTCCCATTCAGTAGGCTGTATTTTAGTTTTGTTGATATGTAACTGTTTTGTGTGTTTGTTGTTTTTTTTTTATAAGTAATCTCTACCTCCAATGTGAAGCTTAAACTCATGACTCCTCAAACTCATGCTCTACCAACTGAGCCAGCCAGGCACCCTTGTTCTTATTCTTCTGTGTTTAAAGACACCTTATTTAATATACCTTGTTGATTCACTATAACTCGTGCCTGAATAAAGCTTATCTAACCCCATGTATTTTGTCTGAGGGGCAGACATCACAGCCTCCTGGCATTTCTCAACACTAGCTAGCACTCGCACTTTGCCCGCAATATGCCTGGGGGCCATTTAAAAAAGTGAAATCAGCAACAAAAAGCACAAAAAATGTAAAAAATGTGGCATGAAGTAGAACACAGAAAGAGCACTTGTTTATAGAATAGGAGCTGAAAGGAGAAAAGCAGAGCACTGCATGACGCAAGTTCAGCTGGGAATGTCTGTGCTGGGTGACTCAATTTTTTTGCTGCTCCATGTGTGTCTGCAAATGACCGTGAAAGCACTATGAGCATGGATTTGGGGATTACAAATAAGTTTTAGCAAGAAGGGTAATTCATACATACAGAACTGGCAAATAATGAGGACCAACTGTATTTCACCGAGGCCACGTTTCCAAGAGTCTGTATTAGTAGGCAAAGCAAATGATAGGGAATTTTCTTCCTGTTTGCTTTAGTAAGGTATTGAGTTATTTCCTATGTGTTCTCCCCAATGTACCCTTCCTAAATGTTCTAACTAAATATTATTTAATCCTCCTAAAATAGTGAACTATGCTTATCTTACTAATATCAATCAGTAATTATCAAAACAACATAAATTTAATTATAGCTTCACTTGGCAAGTTCTTGACAGGTCAAAGGTTATGTATATCATGGAATCATTACTCAAGGGCATTAAATAATACACAGACGTCCTTAAAGTTAGAACTTAGCTAAAGGAAACTCCTTTATGTACAGAAACATTTCAATTTACCAACACTGGCTTTCAGAAACTTATTTCCAATTCTCTGGTCCATTCCAATGGCTGTTGCTACTTCTTCTACATCAGCCCCTGTTGCTTCACAGAGGGCACTTATGGAGTTAATGCTGCTGATCCTCTGGGCAAGAAAAGCATTTGCTGCCTTTGGGAGGAAAAAAAAAAGGAAAAGTCCAATGAGTTAAAATAGCAATTTTATGTCTGGATTACATTTCACCAAGTTGATACAAATTACTGAATGAGATATAAAAGCTACTGATGGGCTCAAATTGAGGAGGCCATGGATGTGTAAAGGAAAATGTTTTTTTGTTTTTTGTTTTTTTAAGATTATTTATTTAGGGGGCACCTGGGTTGCTCAGTCATTAAGCATGTGTCTTCGGCTCAGGTCATGATTTTGGAGTCCCAGAACTGAGCCCTACATCAGGCTCCTTGCTTGGTGGGAAGCCTCCTTCTCCCTCCCTCACTCCCCCTGCTTGTGTTCCCTCTCTGTTTCTCTCTGTCAAATAAATAAATAAGATCTTTAAATATATATATACACACATACATATACATTTTTTTTATTTTTTAGAGAGAGCAAGCATGTACAAGCAGGGGGGAGCAGCAGGAAGAGGAAGCAGGCTCCCCACTGAGCAGGGAGCTGGACCAGGGACCCTGAGATCATGACCTGAGCCAAAGGTGGACCCATACCGACCGAGCCACCCAGATGTTCCAAGGAAAATGTTTTAAATTAGAGAAGAAAGATGATTAAGAATGGGATTAAAGGGGCACCTGGGTGGCTTAGTTGCTTAAGCAACTGCCTTTGGCTCAGGTCATGATCCCGGAGACCCGGGATCGAGCCCCACATCAGGCTCCCTGCTCAGCGGGAAGCCTGCTTCTCCCTCTCTCACTCCCCCTGCTTGTGTTTCCTCTCTCCATGTGTTTCTCTCTGTCAAATAAATAAATAAAATCTTAAAAAACAAAAAACAAAAAACAATGGGATTAAAAATAGAAACAGTGATTTTAAAAACTATTTTCTTTTTAAAGATTTATTTATTTGAGGCAGAGGGAGAAAGAGAGAGTAAGCAAGCACGGGGTGGGGGAGGAGCAGAGAATGAGGGAGAGAGACAATCTCAAGCCAACTTGCCCACTGAGCACAGAGCCTGACTCGGGGCTGGATCCTATGATCCTGAACTCATGACCTCAGCCAAAATCAAGAATCAGATGCTCAAATGACTTAGCCACCTAGGAGCCCCATTAAAAACTACTATTTTGGGGCACCTGGGTGGCTCAGTTGGTTGAGCGACTGCCTTCGGCTCAGGTCATGATCCTGGAGTTCCCGGATCAAGCTCCACACTGGGTTCCCTGCTCAGCAGGAAGCCTGCTTCTCCCTCTCTCACTCCCCCTGCTTGTGTTCCTTCTCTGGCTGTGTTTCTCTCTGTTGAATAAATAAATAAAATCTTTAAAATAAAATAAAATAAAATAAAAACTACTATTTTAATGCATTCTCCATTTTATGTTACATTTTATTAAAAAGCAAGAATTTTCCAGAATATGTTATACCCTATTTGATTTCCCTTGTGAAAACTATGTCACAAAGGACAAGAATATTATGTTTTAAATATTAATATTAAGAAAGTACTTGTGTGGCTTATTAGGATTAAGAGAAATAGTCCTTAGCTTTAAGTTTAATGGAGGTTTCAATGCTGTGTACCAACCAGTTTGGAAAGTTCTGAAGACCAAGTATTAGTGGTGAGGATCTTTTCTCTGGGAACCCAGTGCTCATACACAGCACAGAGTGCCTGCACAGCCCTCTGGCCCTCTGGGGTTTCATCCCCTCCAATCAGTACTCTATCTGGGTTCTTCAGGTCCTTGATGGCCGTTCCCTCCGCCAAGAACTCAGGGTTGGACAGCACCTAGAATTCCAATGCAAAGCAAAGTTTTAAACTTAGAATTAACTGTGGGCAATTGTAAGACATCAATATGTATATAAGAATCAGGTTCTAATGCTTCCTTTGTTTATACCTGTAAATTCAAGTTAGGTTTTGTGTTTGCATCAAATATTCGACGAATACTTTCTGCTGCCCGCACTGGAACTGTGCTTTTTTCCGTCACAATTTTGTACCCGTGTGAGTTTTGCACAATGCGTCTGGCACAAGCCTCGATATACTTCAGGTCTGCTGCGCGACCTTTCCCCATTCCGTAGGTTTTTGTTGGAGTGTTTACCTGATAAAAGCATATGGGATTATAAACAAAAAGTATCTGTGAGACATTCAGTGCTTTCAAGATGAACCTTGAACCATCAATTAACTAGTTAAGCAGGAAGTTAACTATCATTAGCTTTAATTTAACCCCTATTAGTTTCATGGAAATGATACATTTTAATAATATAATCATCAGGGGCACCTGGGTGGCTCAGTTGGTTAAGCAGCTGCCTTCGGCTCAGGTCATGATCCCGGAGACTCGGGATCGAGCCCCACATCGGGCTCCCTGCTTGGCAGGAAGCCTGCTTCTCCCTCTCTCACTCCCCTTGCTTGTGTTCCCTCTCTGGCTGTGTTTCTCTGTCAAATAAGTAAAATAAAATCTTTAATAATAATAATAATATAATCATCAGACAGAACAGTCTGAAGCATATGGGGAACTCATTCAACAAATTTTTGTTGAGAAGTTCCTGTATAGTGACAGATATCCGGGTGGGCAGGTTCCAAGCTAAGCCTTGGAGACATGAAGATGAATGAGACTGATCCTGCCCTCGTGGAGTTCACAGTCAGAAATGAAATGTAAGTTTTCTTTTTCTCTTTATTGCATGTAATATATTATCTAGGTCTTTAAAAACTTTTCTATCCTCTTTTTTAATAGACCTATATCAATAGGCTTTCAAAAACATTTGAAAATATCATTCACGAATGCTTTCTCAGCTCATTAAAGCTAGACATTATCTAGCATCTTTAGGACTCGCAATACTACATAGACAATTATCAGATAGAAAAAAGAAGAAATCATGAGTTCAGAGTCTAGACATTTACTTTTGGCTTTGCCAGACCATGTAACCTTGGAGAATATAGCTGCCTTTACTTCAATTACCTCATGGGAAAATGAGGATAGCATTCTCCCTAAAATCTAACATGTGGGTTTTATAATGCTTTACTAACAGCACTCTAGAAAGCCCAAAATTCTTTTCTTTTCTTTTCTTTTTTTAAGATTTTGTTTATCTGACAGAGAAAAACACAGCTAGAGAGGGATCATAAGTAGGGGCAGTGAGAGAGTGAGAAGCAGGCTCCCCGCAGAGCAGGGAGCCCAAAACAGGGCTCAATCCTGGAACTCCAGGATCATGACCTGAGCTGAAGGCAGAAACTTAACAACTGAACCACCCAGGTGCCCCAAAAGCCCAAAATTCTATCTAGGAAGTTTGTGTGTGTGTGTGTGTGTGTGTGTGTGTGTGTGTGTGTGTGTGTGTGTGTGTAAGTAGGCCCCACGCCGTGTGGGGCTTGAACTCAGGACCCTAAGACTGAGTCTTGTTGTCAGCGATGGTGCGTGATCCACCCCTCCCACCCCTCCTGCCATGCCATGAGCCTCCTGCATGGTCATTTAGGCAATCTCCCTCTGCAAGGCACGGAATACTGGCCTTCCCATAAAGTGTGAGGAGTGTGCATGGGGCAGTGGTTTCTCCACCCCGCTTGTTTGCCATTCTTTGTACGGAATGCTTGACATTTAAAAACCATGTCTGGTGTATAGCAAAATGCTTTGTTTCTATTTACCATCATTAAAAATAGCTTAATCTTAGATATCCTGCAGCTCTGTGTAGGACATTGTCAGGGTTTTTAAATGGTTAAATAAAGGGCTTAATATAAGAAATAAAACTATGCTAACAAGGACATTGCCACGCACACAAAGGATCCATAAATAAAGAGTTCTGCACCCAGTCATGGAAAACAGGCTTGAACAAGTGCTTTTAGCCTTGCAAAATAAGTTATCTCTCCCCTTGATGCCAGACAGACTAACTTTTGGTCATTGTATTAATAATGTAGCTAAAACTGTACACAACTCATCTAAGCCTTTCAATTGCCTTCTTGTTTGTAAGACCTGCTTAACAAACACCATATCATTAGTCTACCCCTTATCGTCCAGGCACCAAATGAAAGAAACTATAAAAAACCTTACTGAACAACATGTCCAAGGTTTGGTTCAGGGAGTTAACTCTGAACTGTAGATAGGTGCACCTACAAAAACATGTTTCACTAATCAAGCACTATGTTTCTCTAACAAAGACACTGTGTAATCAAAAATCACTCTCTGTAAAAAAATATGTTCCTTCATGAGAATCTTTAACTTGTTGCTTATAAATAAAGACACTGAGAGCCAGCAAGGCAGAGATGCCTGGCAGGTGATCGGAAAAGAATCTTTGGGGCTCTCTCATTTCGTATTGCCAATGCCATCCCCATCTTCTGGAAGCCCTGACTGTTGCCGGGGCTGGCTCCTGGCATCTTGTGCTCTGTCAACTGAGTTAGCCAGGTGCCCCTTATACAAGAAGACTTTTTGAACCAGTAATTAGTGGTACCAATTCTCTTCTCTTGTCAAGCTTATAATCTAATGGGGGACTAAATAAAGGAAGCAAGCCAAAATAAATCAAAACTCAAAGACTGTGTTGAGGTGTGAAAATCCAGAGAACAAAAATTGTTTCTTTGCATGGAAGAACTTAAGAAAAGCCTTACAGGCACCTGGGTGGCTCAGTGGGTTAAAGCCTCTGCCTTCAGCTCAGGTCATGATCTCAGGGTCCTGGGATCAAGGCCCATGTCGGGCTCTCTGCTCAGCAGGGAGCCTATGTCCTCGGCTCTCTCTGCCTGCCTCTCTGCCTACTTGTGATCTCTCTCTTTCTGTCAAATAAATAAATAAAGTCTTTAAAAAAAAAAGAAAAGAAAAGAAAAGAAAAGCCTTAGACACGGAAGTCAGGGTGCACCAGAGTACAGAAGGGTCAAGACTGCTAACAGGATAAAGCGGAACAAGCTAAAGATGAGAGAGGACCAGATAGCTTCCCCTAGTAAAGGTGCTCTGAAGAGGACAATTGATTCATATCAAACTATTCCTACCTGAAGTATGCCTAAAAATAGCCTGGGGTAGGAGGAAAGGGAGAGAAGTAGTAAATGAAACAAGACCAGCCATGGTAACTGCTGACAATGGAGAATGGGCAAATCGGATTCATTATATTATTGTCTTCATCTCCTGTATGAAGTTGACATTTTCCATAATGAAAAGTAGACAACAAATAAATTCTAAAAAGCTGATCCAGAGAATAGCGGGAAGTAGATGTGAGTTATACAGTAATAAATTACCATAATAGGTATGCAAAGTAAGAGCTTTGAAAGATCCAGGGCAGCTCAGGCTAGATCCGCAGAGAGGCAAGTGTAAAATTAGCTGTCTGGCCAGACCACCCTAAGGTGGACTCTACCACCTGAGAATAGATCTTTTCAAATATATATATATATATATATATATATATATATATATATATATATTTTTTTTTTTTTTTTTTTTTTTTTTTTTTTTAAATGGAAAATTCCCCTACTCCCATTCCAGACTCTGGTTATCCAGAAGTTGGACTAAGATAACTTCTTGATTTTCTCCAAGTACCTAACTACTCCAAAATCTTTTCTCATTTTGTATGCCTTGTCTCTTATTCTCCAAGCTCAAGTACAGAATGGGTAGGCAAGTCATAGAAAGTGTACCAATTTCTCTGAAGTAATTAAGAATGCCAAAAGAGAGACTGAATTCATAAAGGTTTCACCACTGGCTTCATTACCACTTTCTTCATAGTACTACTTTTGTTTCATCAGCCAGAAACAACCCCTATTTCAAAAACTTACAATCATTAACAACATGCAAAATCAATTCAACACCTACCCTCCATGGACCCTATGATATTTCTTTCTTTCTTTTTTAAAAGATTTTATTTATTTATTTGACAGAAAGACACAGTTAGAGAGGGAACACAAGCAGGGGGAGTGGGAGAGGGAGAAGCAGGCTCCCCACCGTGCAGGGAGTCTGATGCGGGGCTCGACCCCAGCACCTTGGGATCATGACCTGAGCCAAAGGCAGACACCCAAAGACTGAGCCACCCAGGCGCCCTGATATTTCTTTCTTTTAGTTCATGGGACTCAGTCAAAGCCCATTGACTTTCCTTTTTTTTTTTAAAAGACTTTATTTATTTGACAGAGAGAAACACAGCCAGAGAGGAAACACAAGCAGGGGGAGTGGGAGAGGGAGAAGCAGGCTTCCCGCTGAGCAGGGAGCCCAATGTGGGACTCGATCCTGGGTCTCCGGGATCATGACCTGAGACAAAGGCAGTCGCCCAACCAACTGGGCCACCCAGGCGCCCCTCCTTTTTTCTTTAAGGCCCTAAAGGTCTTGAGTCATAGAACACCCTAGCTCAGCTACAAATTGGTGATTATTATACCATCGCACACAGAATATTTGAGCAAATGGCTATAAGGACAATAAGAAGTTACCTTGGTTCGAATATTAGATTACCAGAGTTTATTCCCAAGCAGTGGTTCTATTTTTTCATTACAAAGGTACAACAGGTTAGCCATATTACCAAAAGTGCCTGTAGACTAGCCTATAACCTAACCAACTCAAGCAAAATTACAAAGAGTTCATGTAAAATGACTTCTCTTGGGGCAGCTGGCTGACTCAGTAGAACATAAGACTCCTGATCTCAGGGCTGCAAGTTGGAGCCCCATGTTAGGGATAGAGATCACTTAAAAATGAAATATTTTGGGCGCCTGGGTGGCTCAGTGGGTTGGGGCCTCTGCCTCCGGCTCAGGTCATGATCTTGGGATCTTGGGATCGAGGCCTACATCGGGCTCTCTGCTTGGCAGGGAGCCTGCTTCCTCCTCTCTCTCTGCCTACTTGTGATCTCTCTCTCTCTCTGTCAAATAAATAAATAAAATCTTAAAAATATATATATAAAAAAAAAAAATATATATATATATATATATATATTTTAAATTTAAAAATTAGGAAATAAAAATGACTTCTAGACCATAATTCATCTAGATAAGAGATGCCCATAAATTTGCATACACGCAGGCGCCTGGGTGGCTCAGAGGGTTGAGCCTCTGCCATCAGCTCAGGTCATGATCTCAGGGTCCTGGGATTGAGTTCCATGTTGGGCTCTCTGCTTGGCGGGGTCCCTGTTTCCCTCTCTTTCTCTGCCTGCCTCTCTGCCTATTTGTGATCTCTCTCTCTGTCAGATAAATAATATCTTTTAAAAAAAAAAAAAATTTGCATACATGCTTTACCTGATTCTCTTTACCTCACCTCTACCAAGCAGTGGATGAAACAAGAAATAATGAAATACATATAGCATTACCACATGAGCTCAAACTAGCACTTCTTAATTCTAGATCCCAGACTAGAGCTGTCTCCAAATTCATTTGTTCCCCCAGTGATCAGTGATATATTTGACCAGGTGATTACAGGGTATGATGAAGTGCTGGACAAAGTGACAACCAAAATTTAACAGGAAAACTCTATACTAAGTAATGATGTGGCCTGATACTAACATATGACTATCCAAATACAATGAAACTTCTATATAGAAAAGAAGGCAGTAAAACTCACATAGCAAAAGAAAATACTTACAGAAATAAATACAAGATCAGCTTCTTTAATGGCATCATCAATATTTGTAGAAAAAAATAGATTTTTTCCTCGGCAGGATTCTACCACTTCTTTTAGTCCTGGCTAAAAAGAAATAAGAAAAAGAGTTGTATATACAGTTTACCAGTCATATGAGATAACCTAATAGTAAAGAATTACCTTTGTTAAAGGAAAGGAGAAAGTTATACTGCAATTTAAATATGTCTAGACTTGCACTCAGATAACACCTTTTGGAAAAATCAAAGATCATACACCAAAGGTCAAAAGTGTACATTATGTAATAATACTAAATAGAGCAAAATTCACTTTGCCACAGTAAAAGCACCAGCTTGTTTTACTGTGTCATTGTTTACCATGTGCCTGATTGTTTCCTAAGAGTTAACAATTAACTGAGTATCAATATAACTATCAGAAATATTCAAAGTCTTCTGTAATTTCAAGCAATCATTTGATTTTGCATCATCATCATGAATGCAGGTTTTTACCCCCAAGAATTCAAGTCACACAACTGCTTGTCAAACAGTCAACATTTACTCCATGCACACCTAAATATATATTTTTTTCTAAGTCCTAATGTAAGAAACATTTTAACTGAAAATTTTATTACTTTTCCCATACAGTGTAACAGGAAATATAGTTAAGAATACAGAAGTGTACAAAACCACCTAACAAGTATTCTTGCCAAAAAAAAAAAAAAAAAGAGGGAGGAAGGGAGGGAGGGATGGAAGGAGGGTGGGAGGTAAAGAAAAAAAAAATCAGATCTAAATCTGCTTAGATCAGGCCAATCACCAAAACACAGACCGAGAATGTCTACAGAATAAACAATCTCCTTTCTTCAACAAACAAACTGAAGAGAAAAACAGAAAGAAACAGAGATTAAAATATTATGGTCTAAAAAGACACAAGAGGTACAAATCTATTGCAGTGTATGGATCTTGGATTCTGTTTCAAATAAACTACAGGAAGGACAGGTATAAGAAGTCTTGATATTAAGAAACTGTTCTTAGAATTTGTAGTAGTAACAATGGTAACATGGTTACCTTTTAAAAAATACTTTATTTATTTATTTAGACAGAAAGTGAGAGAGCATGTGCAAGAGGGAGAGCAAGCAAGGAGGAGGAGCGGCACAGGGAGGAAAGAAGGAATCTCCCACAGACTCCATGCAGAGAGCAGAGCCCCACGTGCGGCTCAATCCCACAACCCTGAGATCATGCCCTGAGCAGAAATCAAGAGTTAGATGCTTAACCAACTGACCCACTGAGGCATACCAGGTGCCATGCTTATGTTTTTAAAATAATTATTATATATTTTTAAAGATTTTATTTATTTATTTATTTGTTTGTTTGAGAGAGAGAGAGAGAGAGAGAGAGAGAGAGAGAGAGAGAGTACATGGGGGACAGGGCAAAGGAAGAGGGAGAAAGAGACTCCCGGTGGAGCAGGGAGCACACCCATCCTTGGTTCTAGAAAATGAGGGTAAAAGGTTACAGAGTAGGGATTTTGCAAAGAAGACTGAATTTAGTCTAATATATATCCCCTAATATTTAAATTAAAGTAACCTAAAATCAGAGCAATGCAGGATTTATACTAAGTAAGCCTTACTAATACCTCAAAACAAACAACTATATTATTCTGTTAAAATCAACAGGATAGGGTGCCTGGGTGGCTCAGTTGGTTAAGCGACTGCCTTCGGCTCAGGTCATGATCCCGGAGGCCTGAGATCCGGTCCCACTTCGGGCTCCCTGCTCGGCGGGAAGCCTGCTTCTCCCTCTCTCACTCCCCCTGTTTGTGTTCCCTTTCTGGCTGTGTTTCTCTCTGTCAAATAAATAAAATCTTTAAAAAAAAATTAAATTAAAATAAAATAATAAAATAAAATAAAACAAAATAAAAATAAAATAAAATAAAATAAACAGGATATTTGTAGATCTCCCAAACTGATGCAGAAGTAGTTAATAATATAGGTTCTTATTAAATTCATTATGTGATGATCACAATTGTATTGAGAATTTATAGGGTACTTTTATGGAAGAACTCAAATCCTTTCACAAAGTAAAACTGTCTTTCATTTTACTCAGAAAAGGTAAAGCAAATTATCCATTTTGCTTTTTAAAAAGTAGTTATTGGGGCGCCTGGGTGGCTCAGTTGGTTAAGCGACTTAAAAAAAAAAAAGTAGTTATTAAATTGTTACAAAGTTAACAAGAAAAGCAGTGACTATTCCAAAAAATTGGTAATATAAAATAAAATGTTTTTTTTTTTAAAGATTTTATTTATTTATTTGACAGAGAGAAACACAGCCAGAGAGGGAACACAAGCAGAGGGACTCAGAGAGGGAGAAGCAGACTTCCCGCCAAGCAGGAAGCCTGATGTGGGGCTCGATCCTGGGACTCCGGGATCATGACCTGAGCCAAAGGCAGTCACTTAACCAACTGAGCCACCCAGGCGCCCCCTCTTACGATTTTCTTAATAACACTTTCTTTTTCTCTAGCTTACTTTATTGTAAGAATATAACATATAACATAGGTGAGTACCCCCAACCCCTACATTGTTCAAGGGTCAACTGTACAGCCTTACGGGGTTTATACTACTAAAACTCTTCTGGTTCTTGGTTCACCTTCAATGAACTACTCTTCTTTGCTTCTCTATGGCATTTCCTCCTCCATGTATCATCAAACATTAAAGATTTTCTTGGTTTTGTCCTTGACTCATGCTCTGCAGACTCTTCTTGGGAGAGCTCAATTACTCTGATTTCAAGTACTACCTGTATAATCCTAACTTAACATCTCCAGCTCTGAATCATTCACACACACACACACACACACACACACACACACACACACACACACCCAGCTGCCTCCTGAACATCTCTATTTGGATGTCCCAAAGCTGTTATAACTAAATAGGACCAAATTGAAATTTCATCTCCTGCGACCCTCGACAACATCCTGCATTCTTGATCTCAACTAATGGCACCATCATGTGCCCACCATCCAAACTGGAAACCTGGATATCATTCTAAATTCCTTATTCTCCTTCATCCTTCCTATATCATCAACAAACAGGTCCTATCATTTTCCCTTCTAAATACTTTTCCAGGGGCACCTGGGTGGCTCAACTGGTTAAGTATCTGCCTTCAGCTCAAGTCATTGGGCTTCTTCCTCGGTGAGGAGCCTGCTTCTCCCTCTGCCTGCTGCTCCCCCTGCTTGTGCACTGTCTCTCTCTGTCAAATAAATAAGTAGGGGCGCCTGGGTGACTCAATCATTAAGCGTCTGCCTTCAGCTCAGGTCATGATCTTGGGAGTCCCAGGATCAAGCTCCCCATTGGGCTCCCTGCTCAGTGGGAAGCCAGTCTCTCCCTCCCTCACTCCCCTTGCTTGTGCTCCCTCTCTAGCTATGTTTCTCTCTGTCAAATAAATAAATATATAAATAAAATCCTTAAAAATAAATTAATTAATTAATAAAATCTTTTTAAAAATAAATGCAACTTTATAGAGATCATCTTTATTTTCTAATTTATAAATTCCTTAAGCAGGCATTTCTTAACAACTGATGTCTAAGAAAGACACAGGAAAATTATAAGGTAAAATCATTTTATTCTAAGAGAAAAATCATTCTACTTGATAAGATGATGCCTTCTAGAATTTTAAAGTGCCATGTTTTTAACCTCTAGAGCCAGTGGGTTTTGGAAAAAGATTTCATTGCTTTTGCAGGCTACTAAAATAGCTGCTTATGGTATATCTAATTTCCTGGAACAAACATATTAAAAATGAGATAGGAGCGCCTGGCAGGCTCAGTTGAAAGAACATGCCACTCTTAATTTGGAGGCTGTTAGTTCAAGCCCCAAGTGGTGTATAGAGATTACTTATTTAAAAAAAGAGAGAGAAGACTTTAAAAGCTAAATAGTTATAACCATTAAATATAGCCAATACAATTATGAGATTTCAAGGTTTTGATTCTAATGAGCAGAGTGCTAGACTTTCAAATCTTTTATATTCTTTATAAAGAGATTTCAAGAAGAAAAAATTTATTTATGAAATAAAAGTATGGAAGATAATAGTTCTATTTCTTTGTTTATAAAAGATAGGTTATTGAGAATAAACAAGTATGATATGGAGAAGAAGTATTAGATCTTAACTCTCTCAATCTATTTATCCCACCCAACTGGATTCAATGTTAATGTAGAACATACTATTTTAAATTTAAAACACTGAAGTCTTAGGAAGAAGAGTTTCAGATTTCAATTAATGCAAATAGTAATATCAACAATAAGAATCTGGCTAGGGAACATGTCTGGCCAATTGATTTTTTGTTTTCTCCAGGAAAAAATGTCTAATTCCAATACATTATAGTTGGTTTAACAATATTATATATATATATATATATATTTATATAAATTACATTATATATATAAACTATATTATATTATATATAACTTTTTAAATATTTATATTTTTCATTTTAAGATATATTTCAGGAGAGCAAGTGAGAGCACACATGTGAGTGGGGGAAGGGGTAGAGGGAGAGAATCTTCAAGCAGACTCCCCCCACTCTGGGCTCAGGTTCAGGACCTGAGCCAAAACCAAGAATCAGACACTCAACCCACTGAGCCATTCAGGTGTCCCTAGTTTGCATTTTTCCAATTCAGGATACCTTTGTTTTTAAGTTAATTTTTATTGAAATAAAACAAAAATACCTAAAATTGCATATACATTAATATAGAAAAGTGTGAAGCTCAGTTTTCAAAAGTGAACACACTTATATAACCACGATCTATAATGAGAATTAGAATGTTAACCATAAATCAGAACCGGGAGTTCGACGTCACCAAGTCACTACCATAGATCAAATTAACACCATGCTGAATTCTATCCCCAGAGATCAATTTGCTTATATTTGAACTTTATACCAATAGAATTATACAGTATGTACTACTTTATGTCTGACAGCACATTATTTTGGGGAGAACTTAACCATATTCTTGCATGTAGGAGTAGTTTCACTGATTTTCAATATGGTATAGTATTTTATTGCAGGATTATGCTATAATTTATGTATCCATTCCAAAGCTGATTAACATTTAGGTTGTTTCCCATTTAGATCTACTACAAATAGTACTGTTAACACCTGTCTTTTGGTGCACATAGGTATGTATTGCTGTTGGATATACACCTACAAGTGGAATTGCTGGATCAGACTACACAGATTTGCAGCTTCAGTAAGTATTATATCAGTTTTTGTGTGTTTTTTTAAGATTTTTTTTTCTAAGATTTTATTTATTTATTTGACAGAGAGAAACAGAGCCAGAGAGGGAACACAAGCAGAGGGACCGAGAGAGGGAGAAGCAGGCTTCCCACCGAGCAGGGAGCCCGATGTGGGGCTCGATCCCGGGTCTCCGGGATCATGATCTGAGCCAAAAGCAGTCGCCCAACCAACTGAGCCACCCAGGCACCCCAAGATTTTTTTTTTTTTTTTGACAGAGAGAAACACAGCCAGAGAGGGAACACAAGCAGGGGGAGTGAGAGGGAGAAGCAGGCTTCCCGCCGAGCAGGGAGCCCGATGTGGGATTCGATCCTGGGTTCCAGGATCATGACCTGAGCCAAAGGCAGTCGCTTAACCAACTGAGCCACCCAGGCGCCCCACTGTATCAGTTGTGAAAGTGGCTATACCAGAATACATTCTGACAGCACTGTGTAAAATTCCCATTGCTCTAAATTCTTGACAACACTTAGAATTGTCAGTAGAAATAATTTTAGCCATTCTGATGACTGCCCTTTGTTTCTGAAGACTAGAGTATGTTGCCGGCAGAACTGATTACTGAATGATTGGATATAAATACAGCTTGAAGGGTTTCAGATGACTTGAAGTTCTTTTATAAAACTCTTTTATTAAGTCATCTTTCCAAAATTTTTAAAAATTTTTCCAAGGCCAAATCTAGTAGTAATGTTTTAACTGGAAGAGAAATGCTACAATCAAATAGCATACAGAGAAATGCTATTATAGAAATAGTAATTTAAAGAACTATTATGGGGTTAGGAGCCACCCACTTGTGTGGCTTAGTCAATGAAGTGCTGGATTCTTGGTTTGGGCTAGGTCATGGGATCTGACCTGTGTTGGGCTCCACACTCTGTGCAGAGTCTGCCTGTCCCTCTCCCTCCCTCACTGCCCCTTCCACCGCTCTGTCTCTGTCACTCATTCTCTCTCTAATAAATAAATAAATAGATAAAAATCCTTAAAGAACTATTATAGGTGGTTCATCTGGTAGAAAAAGAAAGGGTAAAGCACAAACAGAAGCTATCACACAGAGTTTTTTCGTTTTGTTTTCTTATTCCAAGTCTGATTCAGCTAGGAATATATCCATTATGTTGGGTAGCTACTACTCTGGTGGGTACTTTTTCATGGATTTCTATATTTCATATGCCTATAAAACTGGGTTGAGACTGACCTTCCAAAGGACTAACACATTTAAAGACTATGATTAAGTGATCAACACTTGATTTTGGCTCAGGTCATGATCTCAGGGTGGTGAGATGGAGCCCCGAGTCAGGCTCCCTGCTCAGTGAGGAGTCTGCTTGAGTTTCTCTCCCTCTCCCTCTGTCCCTCCCCTTGCTCACACACACTCTCTCTAAAATAAATAAATAAATATTGGAAATAAAAGGAAGGGGAAGGGATGGGAGGGGAAAGAAAGGGAGAGAAAGGGAGGGGAGTGGAAGGAAGGGGAGAGAGGAGAAGGAAGGAGAAAGGAGGAGAAGGGAAGGGAAAAGAAGGGAAATAATAAAAAAGAAAGAGAGAAAGAAACAAAGAAAAAAAAAGAAAGACTATGGTTGGTAAGAGTTTTACAAATAATAAAACTTCCCTGAAGAATAAAAAAGAATATATTGATGTTGGGGGAAGAAAATGCCGCCATCAAATTTTCAAATGCTTCTCTGTTGGGTTTCAAAAGCATAATATCGTAAACTCATTTTACAGTGAATTTTTTTTAAAATGGGATCCACATAGCTTAACAAAATAGTTGGAAGCATATTTTCCTAACTATACAGTATCTAAATTCACAGCAATTTTGAAATTCTAATTAAACAAATTTGTGATTCTAAGCACCATATATAAAAGACATCATTTATCCACTGACAGTTTACCTGATATAAATACAGTACAATTACCCCCAAATATAATGGACTTTTTAAGATAATGGTCATTTTACAGTATAACGGTCATTTTCCCTGGGCAAATTTGATGTAATTACAATTGTAATGTCCATAACATTGTATATCTAAATTTCTTATTTAATTCCTTTTCAACTGTAACCATAGATTTTTACATTAATACCAATTTATTTAACAAAACCAGTAAGAAAACAAAGAACATAAGAACAAAGAGTTATTTAAAATAGGTTACCTCATAAATAGGGAGTGTAGGAGAGTTCCATGCATTGATTCTTGATTCATTGACGTCAACAACTGTTACCCTGATTTCAGGGCACATAAGAGCAATGACACTACACGTAGGTCCTCCAACATAGCCCGCACCAATGCAACAGATCTTCTTGATTTCAAACATGATTAAACTAGAAGGGAAGCAGTAAGACTGTTTTACTATTGAAAACAGAAAATTTAAAGAAATCACATCGCACATTTATCATGCTTTATAAAAACTGTCAAGGTGACAGATAATCTGGAAAGATTTCCTACATTCACACTCATTAAGAATTATCAAAAGAGCGGTAATACATGAACATTCCAATTGGAATGTCCGTTCTCAGCTGCACAGCATAAAACATGGGGGAAAAAAGTAAGCTTCTTGCTGAAGAAGTGATAACAAGATTATAACAATCTAATATTCAAAAATTCAAGAAGCAAATAAAATCTTACTTAGGCCTCTAAGGTCACCAGGGTAACTTTGGCTGCTGAAGAATTCAAGAGTGAACACACCTGCGATTCTTGCCAGTGTACAAAGGTCAGCGTTATGGCAGGATCAGACTAACAGGATAGATATTAAGATTGGTCTGAAAGTCCAGAAGTGGCCTCTGTGATTATATTCCCTATACAATGTGGATTCAGCCATTTATTTTTAGGTACTTGACAATGATCTGAAGCTCCACTTCACTTCTAATCACAAATTATGAGATGGCTAAAGGAAAGTAATTTCTGTGGTTCGCAAAGCAGTTACACAGATTTTGATGGATTTTCAAAAGTCATTTAGGTGAACTGATGACAAGGTACTGATTTATATACTAGAATGTCCGTTTAACCTGCAGAATGGCTAAAATTAACAAGTCAAGAATCGACAGATGTTGGCAAGGATATGGAGAAAGGGGAACCCTCCCACACTGTTGGTGGGAATGCAAGTTGGTGCAGCCACTCTGGAAACAGTGTGGAGGTTCCTCACAGAGTTACCCTGTGATGAGTCAACTGCACTACCAGGTATTTACCCCAAAGATACAAATGTAGTGATCTGAAGGGGCAAATGCACCCGAATGTTTATACCAGTGATATAAACATTGTGTCCATAATAGCCAAACTATGGAAAGAGCCTAGTTGTCCATCAGCAGATGAATGGATAAAGAAGATGCGGTACACATATATACAATAAAATATTATGCAGCCATAAAAAAAATGAAATCTTGACATTTGCAACTATGTGAATGGAACTAGAGGGTATTATGCTAAGCGAAATAAGTCAATCAGAGAAAGACAATTATCACATGATCTCCCTGATATATGGAATTTGAGAAACAAGGCAGAGGATCATGGGGGAAGAGAGAAAAAAATGAAATGGGATGAAACAAGAGAGGGAGACAAACCATAAGAGACCTAATCTCAGGAAATAAACTGAGAGTTGCTGGAGTGGAGAGGGGTGTGGGGGTGGGGTGTCTGGGTGATAGACACTGGAGAGGGTATGTGCTACGGTAAGTGCTGTGAATTGTGTAAGACTGATGAATCACAGACCTGTACCCCTGAAACAAATAATACATTATATGTTAATAAAAAAATAAATAAAACCTCCAAAAGAGTGTCAGTCTATTCACTATCACTATAATAAGAACAAGAACTGTCAAACTGATCAGATTCTTAGAATTTTAGTCTTTGCCAACATTGACCTTGAACATCATCTAATCTAACTTGTTCACGGATTTCAAAGAGAAGGAAAATGGTAAGCAGAGAGTTTAAGATCTTTTTTTTTTTTTTTTAAGATCTTGTTAGTATACTCTTGCATGGGTCAGAGTAGGTACTATGGAAGGCTGATCTTGCCTGGCAAGTACAACTCTATTGTGAAAAAAGATACACAAGCCACATAATTAAGATGATCCAGTTCCCCTCAGTCTGAATATGTACTGATCAAACAACGTTCTACTCACTGGTTTTCTGGATAGACTTCCCTATTGGAAGAGAATGAGCAGAACTGTGGGTTGTTCTGTATCCTAGTCTGTAGTAGGAAATGAGTAAGTCAGCTTATAAATCAATCTTCAGGAGTCATGCTTAGCAGATATCAATTCAGAGTCTAATCTCTAATGACCTTTTAAAAACTTAAAAGAACAGGAATTTGGTAAAAGAGTACATATGAACAAAATTTGGAATCTATTGATCCTATAAAAGAAAGCCATATTCTCAGTGACATACATACTAAGACATTTTTTTTAATTCATTTTTTGTGTGGCACCTGGATGGCTCAGTCAGTTAAGGGTCTGCCTTCAGTTCAGGTCATGATCCCAGTGTCCTGGGATTGAGTCCTGCATAGGGCTCCCTGCTCAGCTGGGAGCCCGCTTCTCCCTCTCCTCTGCTACTCCCCCTGCTTATGCTCTCTCACTCTATGTCAAATAAATAAATAAAATCTTCGAAAATAATAATAAAACAAAATAAAATGTACTTTTTGTTTTGAATAGGAAATAAATTCATATGGTTCAAAATTAAATCTGTGTTAAAAAGTATACAGTAAGAAACTGCAAGTCTACCCCATCCCTAACTCGTGGCTACCACAAGCAATCTGTTTATTAGTTACTTGTGTATCCTTCCAGTGTTTTGTATATAGTACAATACATGTATATCTCTTAATAATCCCTTCTTTCTAAATTCAAGAGATAGAATACTATAAAATAGTATCAACACTTGGCTTTTTTCACTTAATGTATTCTTAAGACCTATTTTGGGGCACCTGGGTGGCTCAGTTGGTTAAGTGACTGCCTTCGGCTCAGGTCATGATCCTGGAGACCTGGGATCAAGCCCTGCATAGGGCTCCCTGCTCAGCGGGAAGCCTGCTTCTCCCTCTCTCACTCCCCCTGCTTGTGCTCCCTCTCCGGCTGTGTTTCTCTCTATCAAATAAATAAATAAAATCTTAAAAAAAAAAAAAAAGTCCTATATCCCCTCTCTCTCATGCTCTTTTTATTTTTTATCTTTATTTTTTTTCTGTTTCGAGTAAAACTCCTTTTTAGAAACAGTTACATTGTACTCCACGATGTAGCTGTACTTACCAGGAAATATTAAAATCATGCTAAATCTGGTAGATACTTTTTAATTATTCATTTTTTTAAGTAGGCCCCATGCCCAGTGTGGGGCGTGCACTCATGACCCTGAGACCAATAGATGCATGCTCTGCCAGCTGAGCCAGCCAGAGGCCCCTGGCAGATTCCCTTCCCCCCTTTTTTTAAGAGATCATGACCTGAGCTGCAGGCAGAGGCTTTAACCCACTGAGCCACCCAGGCACCTTTTTTTTTTTCTCTTTTTAAGATTTTATTTATTTGTCAGAAAGAGAGCACAAGCAGGGGGAGCAGCAGGCAGAGCAGGCAGAGGGAACAGCAGGGCCCCTGCTCAATGTGGGACTCGATCTCAGGATCCTGAGATCATGACCTGAGCTGAAGGCAGACGCTCAACTGACTGAGCCACCCAGGCGTCCCCCTCTTTAATAGTCTAAATAAATGGGTTAAGAGTTCCTATTATCACCCGTGAAGCCACACAAACATGATATTCCTATGAAAGTTTTAGGGTTCGAAAATTCACCCCAGCAAAATACCAAGCCTAACAAAATTTATTTTGGTAATCACTCATCTTTCATTTCTTCTTCGAAAATTCACCCCAGCAAAATACCAAGCCTAACAAAATTTATTTTGGTAATCACTCATCTTTCATTTCTTCTACTCTTCAGTTGTGATGTACTACTCTCCAGGTTTCCAGTGCCCTATATGCAAGGAGAAAGAAACTGCTAAGAGGAAAGGACTGCACTGGGATTGCCAAGTGACTAAAGCTCAGGGGAATGCTCTGAAAAGCTCCCACCTGTAGGACAGTCGAGCTGGGAATGGGCTGATCATAGACGGATCTCCAGCATTCGTTGCCACTGTCCCCACCTCCATGGAACAAAGGGCTTGGCATCGAGTTTCAGAATAATTGCTTCAACTACTTTGGGCCTAGTCCCTTGTTCTCTTTTATGAAAAATTAATATTCCCAATTTAAGGGACTAACTGTGGGCACAGCAGAGAATCTGGCCATAGAAATAGGTCCTGACACTCAACAATTAGAGAAAAATTCAACTGAAAAACAATTATTAAACACCCTACTATGTTACAGCTTCTAATGTTCTATGTACTATGGATACAATAGTGAACATGACAGGTACAGTTCCTACTCTTAAAACAAAATAATGGCAGCTCTGATACATTCCATATAAAAGAAAGAAACACGTACGTGGAGAAAGAGAGACTGTCTATGGGGAAAGAACTACTATAGATAGGGCAGTTAAAGAAGGACTCTCTGAAGCTAACTTAAAAGATGAAAAGGAGGAGTGCCTGGGTGGTTCGGTTGGTTAAGCGACTGCCTTCTGCTTGGGTCATGATCCCGGACTCCCGGGATCAAGCCCCGTATTGGACTCCCTGCTCGGCGGGAGGCCTGCTTCTCCCTCTCTCATAATAACAAGTTTCCCCCTGCTTGTGTTCCTTCTCTAGCTGTGTTTTTCTCTGTCAAATAAATAAATAAAATCTTAAAAAAAAAAAGATGAAAAGGAGGGGGGCGCCTGGATGGCTCAGTCGGTTAACTGTCTGACTCTTGAGTTTGGATTTTGGCTCAGTTCATGATCTCAGGGTTGTGAGACAGAGCTCCTTGTCGGGCTCCATGCTCACTCAGTGCAGAATCCGCTTGTGATTCTCTGTCTCCTCCCTCTCAAATAAATAAATAAATAAAATCTTAAAAAAAAAAAAGGAGCTAAATAGGAGTTAGTCACACTACCCCAGTAACACATAAGGCAGTATAAGCAATCAAATGGCAAAATTATTAAAGTATTAAAAGTATTAAAGTCCAGAGGGGGAAAAAAAAAGAAGGTATCTACATCAAGGTAAATGGAGAATGTAAGACTGGCCTAAAGAATAAGTAGGATATAGAAAGAAAAGGTAGGTGGGGGAGAGCAATCTAGATGGGGGGGAGAAGGAATAAATAAGGACTCATAGAAAGAAATGAATTCAAGCAAGTAAGGAGATCAGCCTAGTTGGATAAGGAGATGGGTATTAAGAAGTGGTAAAGGTAGTAACTGTCTTGTAGAGTGGAAGTGAATCTAAAGGGAATTTAGATTGCCCTTTTCAGGGAACCAAGAGCATGAGAATTCAGGAGGCTATAATTTCATAACTTAAAGGTAACATGGGCACCTGCGTGGCTCGGTAGGTTAAGCATCTGCCTTCTACTCAGGTCATGATCCCGAAGTCCGAGGATCAAGTCCCACATCAGGTTCAGTGGGGGGGTCTGCTTCTCCTCTGCCTGCCCTGCCCCTGCTAGTGCTTGATCTCTCTCTAACAAAAATAAACAAAATTAAAAAAAAAATAAAGATAACATAATGGAAAGTAATCATAACAATAGTATTTCTGTAGCAAAAATCTAATAAACTCCACTAAAGGGGAAAAAAAGGGAGGATCAGCCGGTAGCCTGGAAAGAGATTGGAATTAAAAACAAAAATGATGTGTTTATTTCATCACTGTCTAGAGAAGAGTGACAGAGAATCTGGAAGTCAGAGGTGCTTTTGCTGGGGCACCTGAGTGGCTCAGATGGTTAAGCGTCTGCCTTCAGCTAGGTCATGATCTCCAGGTCCTGGTATCGGGCCCTGAGTCCAGCTCTCAGCTCAGCAGGGAGACTGCTTCACCCTTTTCCCTCTGCCTCTCCCCTGCTTGTGCTCTCTCTGTCTTTATCTCAAATGAACAAATAATATCTTTTTTATTTTAAGATTTTATTTATTTGACAGAGAAAAAACAACCAGAGAGGGAACACAAGCAGGGGGAGCGAGAGAGGGAGAAGCAGGCTTCCGGGATCATGACCTGAGCCGAAGGCAGTTGCTTAACCAAGCCACCCAGGCGCCCCAACAAATAAAATCTTTAAAAAAAAAAAAAAAAAAAAAAAAAAAGAAGTGTCCTGGTTTCAGAGAGGTGGGGAGGAACAGGCTTTCCCAATGCTTAGATGGCATGTTCTCCGAAGATTCTTTGCTCTGATTCCACTCTGCCTTATGAATTCAGATTCCCAGGAATCATAATACTGGAAAGGGATAACCCAGATTTGAGATACAAGTACTCCAGGGACTGCAATAAAATTTTCCTATTGTGACATCAAAGTTTCATTCTGGTCTAACCATTAGTCTCTTACAAGTTTAATCATTTTAAGTTAACATCTAAAGTCTCATTAACTCTGGGCCCATGGAGAGGGAAAAAAAATCTTCCTTCCATATGTGCAAGGTGGAAGATGAAGTTCTGAACTGTGATGAACATAAAGAGCTATCACACTGCAACACCCTTACGAAACAGCTAATCAAACTCTCTAATTACAACCAGTATATCTGGAACACCTAAAATGTAGAATTTCAAAGTATTTTTGGACCAGAGGATCTTTTGGAGTTACCATTTAATCCCAGAGCCAAGAGGTTATAACATTCTTATATAAACATAGATCGAATGTCTACATGATGCAACTCTTGGGTTCAAGGAGTTTAGAGTTTAATAAGGTGCTCCCAGGCTAACAGCTCTCATCTCCTATTACCTCAGCACTTAGAAGAGCAGGTTCTCAATAAATACTAACTGAATTAATAACTCTCCATAAGGGGCTGTTAAAGATGAAGACTGTTATTTGAATATCTTTAGCTTTGATGGCTGATCATTGTATTTTTGCTGAAATTGTCCGGAATACTATCAACCTCTCTTTTTTCTCTTTTTTGTGTATAACATGGCAGAGATACTTCTCACCCACCTTGATCACCAGGCTATATTCAGCTTGCCTTACATACAGCGGCTGGGGTAAACTACTGATGGACCTATAAGATAGAAGAATTCCATGTGTTTGGGGGCGTCCCTGTGGTGCTATTTCATATGAAGCACAGCCTGTATGTGACAGTGAGAAAATTGCTGAAAAACTGTGCAAGTCCCAATACACTGTCACTTGGAAGTTCCAATAAAATCTTCAATCTTGGGTGCCTGGGTGGCTCAGTAGGTTAAAGCCTCTGCCTTCGGCTCAGGTCCTGATCTCAAGGTCCTGGGATTGAGGCTGCATCAGGGTCTCTGCTCAGCAGGGAGCCTGCTTCCTCCTCTCTCTCTGCCTGCTTGTGATCTCTCTCTCTCTGTCAAATAATTTTTTTTTTAAAAAAGATATTATTTATTTGACAGAGAGAAACACAGCCAGAGAAGGAACACAAGCAGGGGGAGTGAAAAAGGGAGAAGCGGGACTTCTAGCGGGAAGCCCGATGTGGGACTCAATCCCTGGTCTCCGGGACCATGACCTGAGCCGAAGGCAGTTGCTCAACCAATTGAGCCACCCAGGCGCCCTGCAAATAAATTTTTTAAATAATCTTAAAAAAAAAAATCTTCAATCTTTATTATGGAGTTTAATACAGTGTTAGTGTTAGTAATATACTTTGCCTGACACAGATGTCTTCTGATTCCATATTCCATTTCTATTTTTATGTACCTTTTGATCTTCTTTTTTTTTTTTTTTAAAGATTTTATTTATTTGACAGAGAGAAACACAGCCAGAGAGGGAACACAAGCAGGCGGAGTGAGAGAGGGAGAAGCAGGCTGCCCACAGAGCAGGCAGCCTGATGTG